>JABSTQ010010991.1:600000-866183 GCA_013358835.2 Ixodes persulcatus
ATGGTTTTCAAACGGTGGCTTCACCCGTTGTATGCCACGGTGCTACAATAACAGCACCAGGCAAAAAGGCCTCGAATATTATGTCTTCCCGAAAGAAAGGAGCACGGCAAAGAAAGGTAAATAGAGCCGGACAGAGCGGCAGAAAAAATAAGCGTTTTTTTCCATTTCTTTCGCGATTTGCTTCATAATTTATACCCGCCTATTGCACGTCAGCTAAAAAGTGTAGGATTACAGGGCACGAGACACACAGTGTGCCGAAGTGTTCCGTACGTTGGAATCTCTCTGAGCATTCGCCCCGTAGCGGTCTATCCGTTGGTCTATCTCCACTACGTTTGGTGAGGCCGTTTTGAATACACTTTTTGCTCAATGAATTTTGGTGGTTATAACTGTTAACGTGACATGTTTTAAGCACAACTGTGCTTCACAAGATCAGGACAATCACTAAAAAAAATCAAAGATTCTTGATATGCATCACTTGAAATAAAAGAACTTTTTTCGGACATGGTTTCCATTTTTTTTTCATACAAAACGTAAAAAAAACACCACATAATGCAATTTAGAAGTGCAACACTTAGGCAGAAATGTAACAAACGAGCCTAACCTTTTTTGTGGTGGTCTATTAGGCTGGCGCTACTGATTCAGAAAAAAGCTGCCAACGTCGGGCGACTCTTAGCGTTCGGAGCTTTCGCAAACAAAACGAAACTGAATAGAAACTGTACACGAAAAATCATCTCCCTCCCAAGTTTTCAGGTATCTTGCATGGTTGCTTCTTTTTGAGAGATGACAATTGTAATGGCGCATCAGGCATGGCCTTTCTGTAGATCATTTCTTCTCTGTGTGCAGGCTTCTCCCCGCAGTTCATCTGTACCCTGTCGCACAGGCTGTACACCAGAATGAAACAACTTTTATAAAACTATCGCTCACCGAGAAAGTCTATTCAGCTCCTCTTACTTCATTGTTGATTAAACGTTATGCACAAGACTGAACACTACCAAGCTCAGTTTTTCACCAACACATTTGACGCTGTTCCACGGTGCTACACAAAGCCGATGGTCCCTCGAATTTTCTTGTTCTTTGCCATTCAACTAGATGTTCAGTTTCCAAGTTAATTGAGACATCCGAGCAGCCGGAAAGCTGGAGTATAGTCGCGTCGTTGGTTTTTTCCTGCGGCCGCAGTGGGACCACTGCATGAACGGCAGTGTGCTCACGCGTTCACGAAGACGAAGAAGCAGACGACGCCGAAGCAGACGACAATGCAATTATAAAGCGATAAGACGACTGCAACTGCTTTTCTGCGCTTTCTGACAAATTAAGACATCACAACCAACACAATTTTATGAAGTACAGACATGCAGGAGAATCCAAGCTGATACCGGGGCATTCCAAACGATAATCTACGATGTACGCGCAGCCCTTTGTAGCCGGGAAGCCGGAAAGCGATGACTACAAGTAGCATGGCGGCGGCACCACTTCCGGAATGCGCGCGCCTGCGCAGTTCGCTTAGTGACATCGGTCTACTGAGTGAGGAGTCTGCTGCTGCCGCGCCTGTGAGCATTTCAATCCGTTCAAAATAAGCGGGGAAAAAATAAAGAAAATAAACGTCAAGAGGACAAAGTGAACGAAGTCTCGGAGACTTCGTCGTGCTTGCCTCCTAATTTATTTTTTTCTCGGTATGATAGGGAACTTTAGAACGACGTAAAACTTGATGCAGTCATAAGTACAGGCACGCGTGCCCTCTCCCAGACTGAGCGCAGATTAAAGCTACGCACGCGCTCTCCCCCGAGTGTAGAACGTAATTGTTTTTAATTATTACGATGTATTTACAAACCGCGTCGGTTCGGACGTCATTGAAAGCGTACTCTTATTGGCGACGTGCGCGATTAAAAGCGTACGCTGTGATTGGCGTTCCACGGATTGACTAAACGCTCGCCCCGACGTCTTCAGTATACAGGGTCAATATCGCTTTCATCGACGGAAATAAGAGTAAATGCCAGACCGCCACCGAAACAGCTCGTCGCCAAATATTAATGGCAAACAACACGGCCCACTACAGACTCCCTTTTTTAGACTTACGCTAGGTGGACGCAAGCTACCGCCCGTTACAAAGGGTATAATAACCATTGACATCCATCCATGTATCCATCCGTTTCACGCCAAGTCCCCGATAGCAGTCTACGCTACGAAACGACGGAGCCAATCACGCAGCGCCAAAAGTGTGTCGTCACGGCACTCCTCACTTTTGCGGGTCACCGGCTAAACCGATCACGCGTACAAAAAGGAGAACGATCAAAAGACTTTTTTTTTTTTTTTTACGAGGGCACCGCCATCTTAAATTGTCGTCACTTCCAATATGGGCGAAAACATTTTTTTTTTTTTTTGCCATTGACATTTTAATAGAAGACATTAAGGAAATAAGCGTAACCGTCACACATTCTCGTTTTGCCTCCCGTCTATTTTTTTTTTTTTTTACTATTTACGGTTTGAATCGTTATATTATTTTTCGTCGCCCATACCGGATACGCCTATAGGTGATTGGAGACGCGAGTACAAGAAAAAGGTCTATAGCAACGGTGGTCTATAGCTGCGCGACATGGGCGACAACAGTGCCGGAACTCCTTCCCAAATGACTCCGGGAGGTACGAACTTCCAAAGGACGGCTCGTCCCGCGCACGACATGCGCGCGCATCCGTGAGACACGCCCACCGGCGGCGGCAGCCCAGTTCACCGCTCCCCACGCCAGGCTCTCTCTCAGAGGGGAGGCCCCGGCGGCTCGACAAAGGATGGGCCCAAAGGGAAACCATGCAACTGCCGAATCTGGTCGGGATTGCCCGAGACATCGCAGTGCACCGTCCCCCTCCCCCTGCGTTCGTGTCTGGTAAAGAATGCTCTCTCCGCCTCTCAAAACGCCGAAACAGCAAACAGCACGAGCGCTTCCGCTCTACCACCTACAAAAAAAAAAAAAAAAACACTAAAACACACACACACACACAAACACACACTCTCTCTCTCTCTCTCTCGAACCCGGTCAAGAATCAAGACGCGTGCGAAGAAGATTCTCTCCGCGTTTCCCAGAGCTTCCGGTTTTCGATGCGATGGGAGGCATGCAGTAGGCGCCTTCGATTCTCCATACTATACTACACCTTCCGCTTGACTCTAAAAATCGGTGTGTTCGATCCAGATTAACAGTGACGAGGGTCGCGTCGAAACACGTCGAGCAAACAATGTCTCGCAACTTTGCAGATGTGCAAAGAGCAAATTTAAAGGAGCCAAACAAACATCAACGACGTCGCTGACGCTTGTTTGGTGCTTGGACGATTCAAACAGTTCAACCGATGAAAGTGCAAGCGCACGAGAAAAGTGAAAAGGACGACATGAGCTGAAACAGACGGTCTGGACTCTCGCTACGTCTACACGCTTCATAATCTATATTATCTATCAAATTGTAAGAAGTTCAAAGAGTGAGACGTAGGCTTTGCGTTCCAACACATGTGTGGCCCAAAGCTTCGTTAAAAACTGACAGGTAAGCCAAAGATGCATATAGGGCTGATCGAGCTCATATTTTAACAAATGGCTAGCAGCCTTTACTGGATCAAAACGAGAGTTGGCGACCTAGCAGAGCAGCGGAAGGAACGATGACCCTTCCGAGGAAAGACCACAATACAGCGCAATCGCACCGTGGGACATTCCTTACTGAGGGGACGAAGGCAGCGTTGCCAGATTAATAGAGGATTCTGCCAAATCAGCAGAATCTTAGCACGTATTTACACCAACAACAAGTAAACACCTTTAAAAAAAAAAGATAAAAAAAGGCTGGTTTCCTTTTGGCAGGCCCGTGCCCGGGTCGTGGCTCGTGCGGCCGTCTTCCGTCGTCCTGCTCCCGCCGAGATAAGAAGCGACGCAACTTGGGCGCTCTTCCTCAAGATGACTTCGCCGCCGGATGGCGACGACGGCCGCGGCGCTTATCACGCAGAGGCGCTGATCCACAGGTGCCGTCGACCAGCCGGCTCACTGCCAATCGCTTTTAAAGAGGACACGACAGGGCTTCCGAATCGAGATCAATATTTCTAGACAGACAGCCTTCAAAATAAACAACAACAAAAAAAGGCGGTGCAGCGAGCTATCAATCACTGATCTGTAAATGTGTGTATCAATCAGCTGTTAAAAAAAAAAAAAAACTAACAGTATTTTCTTTTTTTTTTTTTTTCAACTACCGCGCGAAGTGAGCCCATTCAAGCGGTCATTCGTGGCGACCTTCACAAGCTCAGATGAAATACAAAAGTTGCTTTTGTGCTTCGGTGCTTTCACGCACTTAAAAGAAGAAAAAAAAAGAAGAAAAAACCTACTGGAGGCCATGCAGACGCAGCCGACATGTTGGCGGCGGCCGCGGTGCATGCAGCTGGCACTACACGCAATTTGCAAGACGGATTGCGGCGCTCAGTCCTACCCTCGCGTGGCCAGAGCAGTCTAATCACCGTATACCTCGCGCTGCGGACGGAGCAAACGCACGCGTCTACCTTCCTTCATCTGCCAGAGCATCGAGAATGGAAAGCCCGGGAAGGTTTCTCCAGCGAACTTCTCCCACTACACGCGTGTCGCCGTAGAATAGGCTCGGACGTGCACGCCGGTTCGTCACGGGGACCGAAGCCATGCAGAGGCCAACACCAGGCGTCGACTCCGAGCAAGTGAATCGGCCAACGTCGCCAGAGTTGCGAGCTGCGCACTCGAGCGACAGTCATCCCATCATCGCCACAGCTACAGTGCTCTCTAGAACACTGTATAGCCACAGCCCCTATATAGTAGGCTACTATGCCACAGCACTGGCCGCGTTTTCGTGAGAACCTATAGGACAGTAGGTCTGGGAGCAGACGCGCTCCAAAGGTTAGTCTGGCCCAGGGTGTAAGATAGACAGGTGGGGAAACGGCCCATAGAAGCCTACCACAGCGCCGTGACCGGATTGTGTACTCGTCTGCTTGCGGGTACTCCCGATTTGCGACAGATGGCGCTGCGGCGAGAGGAAAAAGATTTAAATCGGATTGGCATGGAACTTTATGGGAGAGTGCGCAAAATAAACCGAGAGCACGACAGTCCTCCATTGAAAATCCACGAGAAACCATCTCCGTCAGTTTAGCAGGTCGCCACCGGTCGCCCACCTGGAGTGAGAGTTCGCGGTGCCCCACATAGATGGCGCCACAGAGAAAGAGAAAACCGAGGGGTACACAATCCGGTCGCTCATTTGGCTCTCGTTCCCCCCCCCCCCCCCCCCCCCCCACCTGTCTATCTTACACCCTGGTCTGGCCAGTCTGGCGGTATCCTCCCCCTCCTGGTGATAGTTACAAAAAAGACAGAAGGGAAGGAAGTAGGCGGGGACGAAAAATCATACTTTTGGTTTCTAGGCTAGCTGGCGCAAGCTACCGCACGTTATAAGGGTGTACGGCCGTCACCATCCATCCATCCATCCATCCATATTGGTGCACCAGTCTGGCAGCTGTGGGCACGGCCTTAGCGAGGCTGGGCAATCAAAGAGCTATACACACCAGCAGCGATATGGTGGAGCTCAGAGGCCGTACTTGCAAACATGCATACGGTCGAGAAGGAGGATCGATGTACCGAAGCTTCGGAGCACGTCGAGCTGAACCATCCGTGCAGACTCAAGCACCATGGGTGCAGATTCGAGGCCCGCTGTGGATAGAAACGGGCGCTATTTGCTAGCGTGCAATTCGAGCAATCAGTCCTGCGTGATGTACGTTGAAGGATCCAAGTTAGCAGTCGTACCGCACTTCAGAAACCACACCTATGAAGAGGTGACACAATTAGGAAGCCAGGTTTCCTAGACAGATTAACCTATCGCTGCGTATTATCCCAACAGCTATTGGTCTCGAGAAGGCCAAGTGATGCCGCTCCCAAAAAGAGTCACTTTGGAAGAGTTCTTCAACACATGCGAAACACACTAAAACGCTTAAAAAACTAATTTTCAACTTTTTTTTTTTTTTTTTTTTTTACAGTGAAGATTTGTTTTGCACATAACCCTTTACCAGTGGAAAGACATTCCGTCAATTTTCATTCCAAGTAGCTAAAAAACATTTGAAAAGAGGAACAATTCTTTCCAGAGAAGACTTTTCTCGCCAGGCGAAAAACAGGATTGGCTCGCGTGCAGCAAAATCTTGAAATAAACGAGGCGCTTCCGGCATGCAGAAGTAACAAATGACAACGTAGAAGAAATACCGTCTGGAAACGACTTACTCCCCCTCGATGTCGCCGCCGCCGCTGCATGTCATTCCTCAAACGCACGCTCAGCACAGACGCTTTCTTCGACGAGCGAAATGGACACTTCCAATCAGATGCAGCAGCACCTCGCATCCGTCAGCCGCTTTTCATCAAGAAACACGATCGGTCCAAGGACTCTCGACGTTCGCTCGGACGGTGCAGTTTCCGTTCCAAACTGCCCCCTTCTCGACCTGACTCACGCGCTGCTCAGACACACGGCAACGAGAAACGGTCGGTCGACGCAAAGAGCTAAGCCGGAACGCGTATACAAAGAGCAACTCGCGGATAGCGGGTCACAATGACGACCACAGTGACGGCCGGAAGACGGAAACAGGCCTATCATTCTCCTCCGATGCATCAGCCGCCTTGACAAGGAGCCCATAGAAAAAGATGCGCAGCCGCCTGGACAGTCTGCGGCGCTACGCAGTCGCAGACACAGCAAAGCGGAGCCACGTGCGTGTCCCGCACTGAAGTCGCGGACGCAGAAAGTAGATCGTTTTTGTCGTTCCGCAACGCTCTCCGCAACCCGTTACGATACCCGGAACTTTACAGCCAAGGCCATCGGCGCGCAGGTGCAGTAGCGCCTTCTACGTTGCAGAGGGCTTAGCGGAGGGGGAACCGCGGTCTACGAAAACTCCCTAATAATACCTGCTTCGTTGAAGAATTGCAGTGAAGTGGAAGCTCCTCCCACCTCTTTTCACCTTAGCAGAGCGACCGCTGGAGAGGAGGTCGCCTCCTTTCCAGCGTTCGCTGTGCTAAAGTGAAAAGAGGTGGGAGGAGCTACCCCTTCAGTTGATTCCAAGCATACGAACCATCGAGAAAGTTACCCCCATATGTCCTAGCCCATCGAAGGCTCGACATTTCTCTTCCCGATCCTGTCGCGATAACTCTCCACCACGATCACGGCGAATGTTCTCGTAACGTTTCGCTGCGCGTGCGCTACTTGTCTTTATCCTTCAGCGGCGGAGGCTTGCGAGTGCTGGAGGAGTGCTTCGGAGGGAACGGGGACAGGCGAGATAGCCGCGCCGAAGCCATTTTTGTCGTCATTTCGGAGGCCGCTCTCCAAGCCGGATCCCAGAGCAGATCATTTTCTTCCTTCATTTTTGTTTCACAAGGGCAACGTTTTCAGCCACTACAAAGCCACGATTTGGCGTCCACCGTCTGCTCCGTCGCGCGCATGCGAGTGATACGCGGGAAGACTCCATTTGTTTAACCGCGAGGCTCACGCCATTCCCCCGCAGGGTAGCATGCGGTCGTGACAGACAACAGCGTTCTCCGATGAAGCCACGCGTCGCAATCGGCCGAGGAAACCTCGCTCCGCCAGCCTTCTCGCTGAAAGGCCGAAGCAGGCTGCAGCAGAGCATTCCCATCCCCACAGAGATAATGGCTTCGCCACGGTCCTCGGTGCAGTTACCTCACCGACCAGTGATTCATCAGCAGCGCGTGCCATGCAAGCCTTCCAGCGGCCCTGGAAAACCGGCTGGTCGGTCAGCTGTGCGCGCTCCAATCGATGGCCTCTTGCGACGGTCCCCGAGGCAGGTGCCGCAAGGACCCTGCCTGGCAGCCCGCGGCCGGAAGGAGGCCATCAGGCAGGCATCAGCGGCGTCCTCGACCTTGCTCGGGAACGCGGCAACAATGACGAACGCCATGACGAGGCCTCCCGCGGTGATACGCGCGGACAGGTGGCCTTGTGCACGTCAGTTTCGCGTTGGGACAGAGTTCCGGATTTGAGCCAACGAGCGACGATGGCCATTGAAATCCGAAACAGGAATGGATCAGAACGCTGATTGACATTCGCTTGACAAAACATTGGGCGCCATAACAGTGGGGAACAATCTTGGTCCGGAATCGGCAATCGTGACTGGCCACTCTTGGTCCCGAATCGGACATTGGGGCGACATCGGCACGATGTCGGCCCGGCGCTACCCTTATTTTGTTTTTCTTGATCTTGAGAAACTTCCTAAATTTCTCTTAGCATGGCCACTACAAGCAGTAACTTTATTTATACACATGCGGCTCCTAAAGTACGCGTATGTGGTTCCATTCAGTCGTATATTAAGTCCACCCCCCCCCCCCCCCCACCCCACCAACCACACACACACACACTTCTTTGTTGTTTTCTGAGAGAAAAATCGCACTTATGCGATCGTTCATCAAAGAGCGCAGACGACTTCGCGTCAATCACATGAAAACATATCGGGTTGAGAGTCGATAATCCTAATTGCAAAAACGGTTTCTTACAACTAAACTAAAGTAGCATACCACCCAGAAAACATACGTCATCACGCTGCACCACCGGTGAGCGGAACACGCGCCGCAAGATGTCATTTGACTCCATGGAGGTGCACGAGTCGCTTGATTTCAATACAGCCAAGGGAATCCAAACCCCGTCAGACTTTTTTCGTTTACAAGATTTGTGATAGCTGGACGCGAAAGGGAGTTTCAGAGTTCTAACTAGTCGCATCGCAATCCACCAGACTCTTGTTTTTCTATCTCAGAGCGAACGTCGAAACACCTGAGCATTAGTGGGTCGTGCACACCTTCCCTCTCCGCACGAAGCTGTACAGCTGAAATACACCTGCAAGTCATGTATTTTTTCGACTGTCGGATATCGTAAGTTCTCATAACTGAACCGACTACCAGTTCGAATACGGTTTCCGAGTCAGAATAAAAACAGTAGGTACGGAGTATGACTCGAAAGCGCTAAATTGTGGAAAATTAAAGGAGAAATGAATGCGTTCATTTAAAATTTTAAGTTTAAGTAGTAGTTCCCATACCCAGAGGGGCTTCCACTGTGTTGCGCTCGTCATTTTGCAGCACAAAGATTAACGAGCACCCGCTCGAACCAGGAGAATACATGGATTGTCTAAAATATGCGGGATAAGATGGACACATCACAAATTACCGTTCGTCAATATTTAAAAGGTTTAGAGAGCATAAATATACGAAGGTCTCTAGTTTATTCCTCCTTTTTTGTCTGTGTTTAATTGAAGTATTAGCGTCGACTTCTCATGTACCACAATTTCCCCACAAATCCGTTCTTGCTACCCTCAAGAGTCAATTGACCCAAAACAATACCTGAGCTGATCTTTTCGCGATAGCACGACGCGGGATAAAAATCAGACACGCAAACCAATTTCCGGCACCAAATACAATTCCGCTATGAAAATAGGCGCTATTACATGGGATGTAAAGTGCAGTCCAACATACTATTACCAACGCCGGCACATTCCACTTTCTACGTTACGCTCCATTTTTCGTTTCGGATACTTACTAACTCCACACAGGCAACACAGGATACAGCGAACGAAGCAAATAATAAAAAACAAAAGCGAGCGGATATGTTTGTATAGCAACACATCGAACACGAGGCGATAAAGAGTGGTTGCGAAGAGAAGTAGCGCCAGGAAACTTACGAAACATGAGATCAGCATAAAGGCCATTCCCTGTATCAATCGTACGCCCTTATTACGAGCGCTAAGGTCACGCGTGGACTGCAATTAGCGCATAAGGGTATATACGTGCACGACGTGCTGGCTGCCTTTCACGTTCCTCATCTCAGGGTCACTATTGCTTACATATATTTTTCAGGTCCGATGGCAGCTCGCACTCGCGTAATTGCACCCCTCAGTCTCATCTACGTCACGTGTGTCAAAGGGACGCTTTTCACCCCTCTGACTTACATAACGCTAGGAGTCGTACTTGCCAAACCCGGGCCCGTCGAGCGTACGCTTGTCTACGCGGAGTATCGGTACCCCTTTTGCGATTTGTTCGGCCACGTTTGGCAGCAGAGTTGGGGTGCAATCCAAAGCATATACCTTGCATGGGGTTCGTTTCAGAAAGAGAAAGCTCGGGCCAGCAAATTTTTTTTTTTTTTTTTATGACGTTAAAGGGACAATTTTCTTCGAAAGGACCATGGTTACCTCATTATAAGAGCACAAAGACTTCCTACTTCAAGCATAAGATTTGATTTTTACATAGTTATGCTGCATTTCATATGTTTAGTGTGTTGGTTACACTGAACAGGTTTCGCAAAAAGAACAAACAAAACAACGGGTTTCCAAGGTCTGAATGGTAGACCTCGCGCCCCAAAAACCAAAACGCGCAAGCCTTTTTTTTTAGAGCTAAATTAGCATATGTAAGTTATACAATTCGTTTTTTTTTTTTTTTTTATGTAAGAAAAAAAAAAGTATTATTCAAAACATAATACGAAATATTATCCTGCTGAGCATTCGTAATTTCTCAATTTTGAATAGTAGACACAAATAGAGAAAAAAAAAAAGAGCTATACTTCGTTTCACCTTAGGTCCGAGCGCGGCCGATGATATGAGCAAAAGGGCCAATCAAACGGCGCAAAAAGCGCAATGTCATGGTGTGCTCTTTTTGCTTGATAGGAGAAGCCGGAGGACGGGTACGCACAGAGAGACAGCCAACAACTGCTGGTCCTCTTAGCCGCAGAGAATACGCCATGACGTCGTACCTTTTTCGCTGTTTGATTGGCCCTTCGGCTCATAACATCGGCCGCGCTCGGACCTAAGGTGAAACGAAGTATAGGACTTCCATTATACGCACGTGCTTGCTCACCAGAAAAACAGCAAAAATACTCCACGCATGTGAAGTGCGTGGAGTATTGTCCTGCATGACTAGCACCTTTTACGTGGGTGCAATCTCGCGATCAAACGTTTGAGTTCGGAATGTTCATATCAAGTGCCAGTCTGGGAGAAGCATTGCTGTAACTTCTATACACTATCCATGGACCGAAAAGTGCACCTGTTTTTTCTGCTCTGCATGCCATGAAGTGTAATGGCGCAGTAAGGTCAGTGGATCCATCACTCTTACGCCACAGAAACTACAACATCGCCGTCGCTTCCCGCACATTGCAAAACTCGAAACGTCAACATAACCTATCCAGAAAACAATGCCACGACGTGTCCCAAACAGTAGTTACTCGCAGGGACGCGTCACCGTATCGGCAGGGGTACACAATTACCCCGAAAGGAAAAAAAAAAAACAAACAAACAAACGGTAGAATAAAAAATTAAGGGTGTGCGGTTTGTCAAAAGGGTAAAAAATTAACTGTGTGCCCTTTTATCAAAAGCGGCAAGACGTATGCCACAAAAGTCCCAAACGCTTCTTGACAAGCGTATTTCACGACACGTATCCCGGAACATGGCAAATGAAGCGCAACAACGAGTTGTGCCTGCAGCGGCGACTGAAAACTAACTACGCGCCGCTGTCAGCGCCAGCTGAAGACAGACCTCGAGCGCCGGGCCGCACACAGGCAGACAGACGCAGTCGGCAAGCTTACATGCACTTCCCGCCTCGTGCGAGCTCGTGACTTTTTATGATTGTGTTGATGGCCTGCGACGTCGCGAGGACCCGGCCAAAACAGTCCGTGAAACAGTTGGCTCTCTTGTGAAGAAAAGCGACCTAAATATAACTCCCGCTGGCACCGCTTCGCTAACATTTATAGACGACAGGCCGACCGTTCTCGCGCCGGCTTAGAACATGACCGTGGGCTCCTCCGTCTAGAAACGATGTTCGAGAAAAAGAATAAAACTTATTCACCCGTTGTTTCAAGCACCCGCACACCGACTCAGATTGAAATCGCACGCCCGCCGCCGCGGTTGATGCCGGACATCACACAACAGCCCGTCGAAACAACAACACAAAACCGATGTTTGTAAATCTCTGCCGTCAAAACGAAGCCGCCAAATCTCGGCGATCTCCGGGGTTCCAGTCTATGGTTCACGGGGAACCTCGTGGGTGGATTGCAGTCGCGATTTTCGGCGAGCGGCGGTGACGAGCAGAGGTTGAGAGATTCGGTTCACTTACAGCTGGCTGCTGATGGTCATCCGTCGGAGAGTTATCCGTGGAGCGGCACGGCGAACGCAGCACTGTCACGAGGGACATGTCGTCCGAAGGTTGAGCCTGTCGTCGGGAGGGCTGGCAAACTCCAATTCACAGTCTGCGACGCTTACGGGAGTACTTATAAAGCATGTTCACCGAGATGTTTGGGGTGTCAACGCGAAAACCAAAGCGACGGCGCTCACAGGTCCGCCATCTTTCCAAGCAACTTTTTTCGTTCAGCAACTGCGCCAACTGCGCATGCGTTTGGTAGAAGAGGCAGAGAAGGAGCAGAGTGGCAACGCAGAGTGGTAAGGAGAAAACAAAATGTCACTTCCTGTACAAAATTGACGTCACTACCGGTTAGGTTGCCAGCCGCACAGTGGTCAGCTGGGTCAGCCGTGTGTGTTTTGCGCAGTAAGAGGCTCCCGTCACCCGTGTGTCGCAGGTTTCAACTCAAGTTCTCGTTTCAACCATGCCTTAAACTAAACTTTAGAATCTCGGTGTGGCTTCTGCAAAGGACCGTCTCTCAGAGAAAAGTAATTCATACATCTTTGAGGAGGACTAGAAGAATCGTGGTAACCTGCTTACTATGCAAGCGGCTGTCACGGGATCGCAGAGCCTGCTGACCAACGTCCTTGCTGCTGACACTGGTTGTGCGACAAGTTGCCTGACATAGGGTGCCTTCATGTGCGCTTTGCTTGGGGTGATGACATCTGGCCATTTTGTTTCGAACGCTTATTTTTATTTTTTGTTTTGAAGCTCGTGAAAGAGTGTGTCCCTGCACGCGCTCGTGGCGCTGACTGTGTTACGGCGACATTTTGTTTCCTGCGATTTCTTTGTATTTTCCCTGTGAGCGCGTGCTGTCGGCATCGGGTACTACAAACGATGGCATCACCCTAAACAGAAGGGCATTGAGGCACACTAGCCTGACATGCTCGCTTCAGCCTTGCCCAAGTCTGCTAGATTACTGTTTATGAATGTTGCAGAAACTCGTTTGAAACTATGCATCGTTTATTCGGCATTTTACAGGAAGTACGACTGTACCTAAAACTTCACGACGTTTCTTGGTGCACAAATTTAATACTCTTTAGAATATGGGTCCTCGAATCATTCTCTAATCCACATATAGCTGTGTGACTGCGCGGGATCTCTCGTTGCACAAACCGGAGCTTGCGCTACTTTGTCCAATATCTGGAGTTGTGCGCTGTTGTGACGCTTGAAAGGTGTCAACACGAGTGGCTTTAGAAAACAACTTTCCTTGGGCTCGAGCGAAATAACGTCTGGGCGGTATTTTAACATGGTATGCACAAATTACGCAGTTCAAAAAGCCAGACTCCAGTAAATTAACCCTTTTACTTGGACGAGCTACCACCTGGCGGCCATTTCCTGCGCACAGAACATTCCTGGAAGTGTCATGGTCTATCCTGCAATTGTCACATTTGTGGCATCAAAGTAATATGCCATGGGGTATTGTTTATTTGGGGAAGGTTCATATTGTGGCAAAAGTGGAATGGTGCTGAACTGGCTGAACTCTGAAAGTCAAATGTTACCAGAGTTGGAAGCTAGGAGCAGTCACAAATTGTGCACAAAGTGACGCTACTCCAGAAGACCATTCACAGGATGAAAATATAATTATATAATCTGAATACAATTTTTGAAAAGCCCCTTCAGCTTTTAATTTAATAATGTCATGCCCTGAAAATTTTTATTAGCACTCCTCAATTGGTTATAGACCAATTGAGGTCCAATTGAGGACCAATTGGTTTAACCATTTGAACCAAGGGGTTCAAATGGTTAAAACTTGTCACATTGAGAAATTCAGAAATATAATTACATCTAGAAATTAGATGATTTTGAAACTTATTTTGCTAGTTTCAGCAAAATTAATATCTTCTAACCTGTGGAATTTTAACGCTTGATGAACTTCAAAACACATCCAGGATTTTATTCAAAAATACAAATACTACTACGTTTAGCCCCCAAAACATGCTCCAGTCCAGTGAAAGTTCATGTCGCCTGTTTTAAACACCTAGAAACTGGTGCAAATTACCATAAAATACGCAACTCAAAGATCAAAGTATGGTTGCTGTCGCAGACAACAGACTCCAACCTCCAAGGCGCAAGCCATGCAAGCTAGCATGCATAGAGTTATTACAATAAACGCTAGAGGCTCAGCTGGCGCTAGTGTCTACGGGACTTCCGGTTGCAAATTGAAGCAGACAGCATGCAGTCTACATTTCCAGCCTCCCTGTGTATTCCTATGGGAAAACGCGCGTGAATTTTGTCTCTTCGCCGGAAAATAACACGAATAACTTTTGTCATTTCGGTTGTACCGGATAGTATGTACCTTTTTTGGTACTGTGAAAGTGTAATTGCTTTAGTTACAGCATTTTTCTTTACCAGTGAACGATGTTAAACTTCGCTCTATTTCAGGCCCAAAACCTCTGTTTCAAGAAAGGTATGTGAAAACGAGCGACGATTCTAAGCAAACTAATGATCGAAAAGAATGTACTGTGTGTTCAAGGTTTGCTAGCATTGCGGTGGCGCTTATATATTGCTAATATGCCCGTCCTGTCACTCAATGAAAATGACTCCGTTGTGCATCTTTACGAATGGTTAAAATTTAAACATTCGAATGTAAGAAATAAAGTACGTGGACTACGAAAGGTGTGCTTTTTTATTATTTTCTATGTCGGGCAGTTTTTATCGGGCACCTGTTCTCTGGCTTCTCCCTATTTGCAAAGATTTGGAGCGTGCGGTTGATGATTTGAACATGCATCTTTGCACATATTCATGAGCAGAAAGAATAAAGCAGAACCTATTTATTGCAAATCGGACTATATTACGTGGCTTTCAATTTATTTTGATCGTCTGCGTGCACAAGGAGTTAATTATCCAGTGTTACTGCGTAGTTCTTGCCGTCTCTCTTGGTTTTCCAGATGTCCTTCGTTCGTTTGGCACGTATATCCCCCATGCTGGAAAGCGTCGACGCCGTGTTCGCGCTAACAGTGCCCGACAGTGCACATAAATACACGTACGAAGCGGTTTTAACACCGTTTTTCATGCCACGAATTTCAAATAAAAATGCTGAAACTGACCAATTATTTCGTTTGCGTGACTGAGAAATGTTCCAATGTGCCTAGTACGTACAAATTATTCGTGATATTTGCTCTTATAATCGAGCGCAGAGAGATAATGCACTCGCTTTTTCCCATAGAAATGCATTACCGGAAGTTAATTTCTGACTGCTTGCTGTCTGCTTCAAAATGCAACAGCACACTAGCGCCAGCTGAGCCTCTAGCGTTTATTGTAATAACTCTATGCTAGCATGCTGATGACAGCAATGGTTTTGCCAGATTTGCTCCAAGTATTAAGTGAGTTAACATATACACAAACCATAATTCAGCACTGCTGAACGTAGCTGACAAGTCAATTTCAAAATTAACACAAACTCAAAAGCTTCAAACTTTACGAATTCCAACCATGGTGGTATTCATAAGTTGATAACTTTGGATTCAAGACCTTTACAACTTGAGCCTTGGGAGGTCCACACCTACCTGCAGTGCAGTTTTGGTGCATACAGCATATGTTGAACTCCTATCATTGCATCCTGTGGAACTTGCAATTCCCAGCAACAAATAAACAAGGATGGCAATTAGCCTGAAGCAACATAACTAAAACACTCAGTTGGGAAACTCGCCCTTGAAACCCAGACTGCTCATGTCCACCGAGACCAAACTGGATACGATAACAGCGCCGCCCTTTAGCGACGACTTAAAACATGAAAGTTGATTTATATAGCTACTGCGAAATGGCACTGAGATGGTGCCACCGGCCCTTGTACAACTCGACCTGAACTAATACTTGCAGCCTTGCAGTTCCCGGAGTGGCCACTGAGGGAGAAATGGCGGCGTTTCGATTGCCTAGTTAGTTCCTGAGTACGGATTGGAGTCACCTCTTCAAAGCAGGCTCTATGGCAGTTTCCCAACTGAGTTGTTCTAGTAACGTTGGTCTGAAGGAAAAAGTGCTGTCTCATGCAGATGCGCAGCAGCGGCACAAAATATAGTCGGTCCACAGGTAGTGCAAGATTTATTGCATGAATGATGGAATGCAGCAAAAAAACAAGCCAACATGATGACGGGGAAGGGGGGTAGGTGACAAATGGTAATTTAAAGCAAAAGCTCATTTCTTGAGGAGCAGGTTCCTGAAATCTGCGTTGCTCAGCCCCTTGGTCTCTAGGAGAGCGTCCTTTGGCACTGTCTCTCCTTTGACCTGCGGCTGTGGCTTCTGGGGCTGAGGGCGCTGCAACGCCCTGGGCATGAGGGATACCTGGGTGCGACTACGACCTCTCCTGCAGCAACAAAAACCGCATATTAAAAAAAGACTAACATCCCCCCAATTTTTTTTTTTTGTTTTTTTACATTTTTTTAGGCATTTTAATATGGCGTCAGAAGACTACACAATCAATATTTTGCTACAGAGTCACATATATCTTTAATAAAGTTAAAAAAACTCAACTGCTCGAAACCGAAACACGACCATGAAAGCTCATGGCCAAAAGTCACGTGGCTACACCCGACAGCATTTTTTTTTTCTCCGCTTCCCAGGCGTGTGAAGCAGACAACAAAGTTGCGCGCACCGTTTGTCGTTCCATTGTTTCGCACTTATATCCCTTCCGCCTAATGTACTGTGCTTGAAGATCGATCGGCCGGTACCATGAACGACAGTTCCGAAATATCGGCCCCACGTCCGTCGCAACGTTGGTCTGTCGTGCGCCGCCCTCGTGTCGTCCAGCCCACGGTATGCCCGCGATCCGTCGCCATGTTGAGAATGACGTGTAAATGTACTTCCTGTGATCTGTGCATTATTTTTTTTTCGATCAACATATTTTAAGCTTTTTGGAGGCCACAAAAATGGGGTTCATATACTTCTTTATTTTTAATATTGAATGTGTGCCTTAGATGACCCATGACTTTGAATATATTTGGCACACATAGTTTGAACGCCATGTGACCATGGAGAAAAGAGCGAGCGTGACGGAAACCGGCCAATTCTCGGCCGATTTCTTCGGGCGAAAAGAAAACAAATTTCGAGCTGCCAATTGTCTTCTGGGTACGTGGAATCTCGTTAATTTGAACTCGAGAGGGACCAGAACTTTGTTTGAATGATGCCAAATTTGAATTATCGGGAGTTTCCTTCCTAGAAACACATAGTACGGGGCCTGCATGTTAGTTAGAATTATTTGCGAGTTTGAATTAGAGAGTTTGAATTAACAAGATTCCACTGTAGTTGGGCACTTGTAGGTCATGTTCAAATAAAAACCTCGGCGAGCATAAATACCCTGTCAGTGTCCCTTTAAAACGGTGACAAGATGAAGCTTGCTACTTAGAGAAAAAGGATCAAACTTTCAATGCTCAATTGGGAGGAACAGAAAAATTGGGTTTTACCCAAAGTCTTGATAGCTCTACTCTGGTGCATTGCTTGGATGATGAAGAGAATTACCTGAAAAGGCTCCAGAGGTGTACGGTAGTTCATCTGGCATATAGGATGACAAGACTTTGAAGGGAAAAGAAGTATCTGCTTCTTTTGCCTGAAACATCCATGCAATGCACAGAACTGCTCTTTGCAAGTTTTGATTTGTTTAATGTGAGTGTTATATTACACTGCAGTCTGTTGGAACATGATACCGACAGGAGAGGTCCCACCCAGAAAAGCCAGTGCTTTACTCATTGTCCAACACACTCGGGCCCGCAATGGGCATTAGGCAGAGGTAATTTTTTGTGGGTGCCAACATTTAAAACCGGGCACTGATACATGTTTTACTCATTTCCCGACATCAAGAAAACTGGTGCATTAGTAAAGAAAGGCTTTGTGACGCCATTTCTCTCTAGGAATTCGGAAGCAGCGAGTTTTGTGCAGTTCTCGCATTGCAACAGACTATAAAAAATTACTGCAGAGGTTTGAGAGAAGAAAGAATGCGTGGAGCGTACAGGCCCGTTTCCTTGGGACCCCCACCGAGGGAGGCGACCGGAACTGGCCTCGGCCCTCCATGGGAATCCTGGGGGTTCTGGTTGCGGGGTCCCCTGCTCGGAGGGTTGCTGATGGCCACCTGCAGCGTGTGCTTGCCGAGCTGCATGCCATCCGTCTGCACCAGCGCCACTGTAGCAGACGTCTGCAAACAGACGAGAGGAATCTCTTTGGCTCACTACAAATGTCGCTGATGAGCACCATGCTAAGAACCTGAAGGGACCGAAGGTTCCTTCAGTTTATTTACAGCAGATGTACTATATACAAGAAGCTATGTAAATAAAAAGACGTCCGAGATCCCCGAACACCAGTATGCTGCCTCGGTCTCGAGCATTCCCTCAATTTGTGTCTCCTCTTCCTCGTCTTCTGCTGGGTCCCGTTAGGTCACCTGCTACAGGGGCTCCCCCCCTACTGCCGCTTACTGAGCTTCTCAAGGGCGTCAAGCGCAACTCCGCATCACTCACGTGGACAGACATAGCCTCCCGTGCGTTAAAAAGTGGCCAGGTCACTTTTAATGCAAGAAAACGCACTGGAGGCTGTGTCCGTCCATGTGAGTGATGCGGAGTTGCACTTGACGCCCTTGAGAAACTCAGTAAGCGGCAGTAGGGTGGAGGCGCAATTTGGAATAAAACGTCAATAAAAGTTGATCAATCCCAGAAACTCCTAAAGTTGCCGAACTGTTGATGGTTGTGGGAAGTTTTGGACGACCTCGACTTTTTCCGGAAGGGGTCGTACCCCATGTTGATCCACGCGGTGGCCAAGGAAATTGAGCTGAGAAACTCCGAACTCACATTTTGACTTATTAATTATCAAGCCGTATTCATGCAGCCATCCAAAGAGCACCGAGGGATGTTTGAGATGTTGTTCTGCAGTGCTGCTGGAAACAAGCAGGTCATCTACATAGGCATAACAAAATGTAAGTTCTTGGATAATGTTGTTTACAAAACGTTGGAATGTCTGAGCCGCGTTGTGGAGACCAAAGGGCATCCGCAGATATTCGTACAAGCCAAAGGGAGTGATAATTGCCGTCTTTGGGATGTCAGATGGCTCGACCGGTATTTGATGATAGGCTTTCACCAAGTCGATTTTTGAGAAAATTGTAGCATCTTGTAAAGAATTCGTGAAGTCCGCTATGTATGGCAGGGGATATCGGTCGGAAACAGTGGCGTTGTTCAAAGCCCGGTAATCCCCACACGGCCTCCAATCTCCGGGCGCTTTTTTAGGCACCATTTGGAGGGGTGACGGCCAAGGACTTGAAGATGGTCGGATGATTCCCATGTTGAGCATCTGCTCGAACTCTTTGCGAGCTATTTTCAGGCGATCTGGAGCCAGCCGTTGTGCACGGGCATGAGTGGGTGGTCCGGTTGTAATGATATGGTGAGTGATGTTGTGTTTTACAGGGCGCTGAAAATTGCTCGGGCAAGTTAAGGTTGGGAGCTCTTGAAGCAGTTTTTGGTAGGGGGAACTAGGGGTCAGGCATCCCACGCAGTCGATGACGGGGGTGGTGCACGCAATTCCCTGCACTTTTAGATGTGTTGTAGCATCAACAAGGCGTTTTTTGTGCATATCAACCATCAGATTAAAGTGTGAGAAAATTTGCGCCAAGGATTGTATATGACATGTCTGCTACAAGAAATATTCGAGGAAATGCCCTTCGTGGTCCGATGTTAAGGGTCATGTGCTCTTCGCCATAAGTGGAGATGGTTGTCTTATTTGCAGCTTGTAGCATCGAGTGCGCTCGTTTCGATCTTTGTGCAACCGCAGAGATGGGTAGAACACTTACCTCCGCGCCGGTGTTGACGAGAAAACGAAAGCCAGAGTTGCGATCAGTCACAAAGAACAAGCAGCTGGCATGGCTACCGACACCACTCACTGCTTCTAGTGGTGGGTCGACGCGTTTCCCGAGGCTGAGCAGGGGGAAACACTGTTGCGGGCGACGAGGTCTCCGAAGGTCCGGTGATACCAGCACAGGCTGGTGTTGGGTGATTTCGCTCAAGGTGCAGCTGGAGACTTGTGGCGAGAACGTTGCAAAAATCGTTGGTTCGCTCTTGAAGTCGAACGGGTCGCGATGGCAGCTACTTGCGCTGAAAGGTCTCGCATTTCACGGCAAAATTCTTCTCGTATGTCATCGAGGGTGCAGGTGTTTGTAGAAATGGGTTTTTCGAGGATGGATGGCCCGTGGTCCGTAAGAGCGGAGATCTGGGAAGATGTTGCAGTGGCGACGTCCGTGACAGTGTCCGCCAGTTGGGAAAGCTCAGGTAATGCGAGTCCCGATGCCGATGCGAGGGCTATGCGAACGTTGACAGGCAGTCGCTGAAAAAATAGCTCTTGTAAGAGAGCGACGTCGAAGTTTCGAGCCTTTTCTCCTAGTAGTTGTTGGAGATGCCTGAGTAACTGGGAAGGCTTTCGATCTCCCAACTGTTCCTGAGCTTATGAGTTGTTGGAGTCGCCGTTGTTCACACTCAGAAGTCCGTTTCACCAGTTCTGCTTTCAGCACATCGTATGGAGAGGCAGCAGGCTGGTGAAGAATGATGTCCCGAACGTCCATGGAGATCTCGGGTGGCAATGCTGCCACAACATAGTGAAATCTTTGTGCTTATCCTGCTAATGCTAAACTGACTTTCCACTTGGGCGAACTATACCTGCGGATCAGAGGACCAAAATTTCGGAAGGCGGAGCTGATGAATTGCTGAGAGGTGGTCAATTGGTGGAGGATCTCCGGATGTAGCCATGATGGAGGGTTGTGCAGCCCGGGTCACCAATTGAAGGGACCGAAGGTTCCTTCAATTTATTTACAGCAGATGAACTATATACAAGAAATGTATGTAAACAAAAAGACGTCCGAGATCCCCGAACACCGGTATGCTGCCTCGGTCTTGAGCATTCCCTCGTTTTGTGTCTCCTCTTTCTCGTCTTCTGCTGGGTCCGGTTAGGTCACTCGCTACAAACCAATAGAACTATCAGAGTACTACCACAGATCTGCCTTCAATCTCATATTCATATTGGAACCAGAATAATAGTTTGTAGCACCTCATTTTCTTCTGGCAGATTACAAGCTGTTTGACAATCATCTCTCCGATCCATTATAAACTGCATAAACAATTCAATCCAGTTTTTCTTGTGCATGTGTGCTTTGTTCCATCTGTATCTCGTCCTTTTTTGCTCCAGTGGGGCTGAAATTAGTATGTCAAAGAATCGAAATGATGCCTAAAATTGAAAGGAATAAACATACTCTAAATCTGCATTACCAAAAATTACACATTTTAATATTCCCATGAACTGCAAGTTTGTTAGTTGCCAGAGCTGTTAGCAGCAATTGGTAAGAAAAAAATAAAATTGACTGCATGAATGGTCATTTTGCTAAACATCTTTAAATGAGGTAGCTTTATAGGGTGAGTGGTACTCTTAGTTTGTGTGGTGCCTAAGGCAGGATGACCCTTAGTCTTTCAGTGCCCGGGGTGGGTGGTGCTTTTATTTTAGGTGGTACCTATATTCCGTCTCACTAAAACCGTGCAGTACAGCCAAAGCTACAGAGGATAGAGTGTATCCCAACCTGTTCAAAAGGAGGGAAAGGAGGAACAGGAGTGAAAGGCTGGGAACCCCAGCCTATCACTGCTGTTCCTCCTTTCCCTCCTCATGAAAAGGTTGGTACACTCTCTCCCCTGTAGCTTTGGCTGTACTGCACGGTTTTAGTAAGACGGAATATAGGGCAGGGTTTTGTATGGAAACAGATTATGCCACACTATTAACGTGAAACATTCTTTGTCTAGTCAGGTGGGTGTTCAGATATCGATGAAGCCCAAAAGTGAAGCAGAGATGAACATGAAGCCGTGAAGCTTGATGCTGATTGGCTGATGGGGGAGGCCGCGTGACCAAAAAAATAAACAAACGGGAGTGAAAAAAAAAAAAAACTCGACTTGCGTTAGTATTTTTATTCAAGGAACTGCTATCAAGTTTATATGCCACGTGTTATCTGATAGAAGAGCGCCGTGAGAGTAGGCGCCAGGCTTGGTAACGTTGCGGGACGATACCGAAACGTTTCCTGTGTAACACAACTGCTCAGAAATAGACCGATCTCACTAAGCGTTCGGCGCATGCGTGACGCCGCCATAACTTTAGTTTGCAGGAGGCAGGTGGCTGTGCATGTGAGGGCTCGTGCCATCTCATGCTCTGCACGCGCAGAGCTCCAGCGAGGTTTTCGCACGCGCAGAAAGACTGAAGTTCTTTTGATGCATTGCGGCAGCGGTGGCATAGTGAAACTGGCTGGTGAGATCGGTCTGTGACGGTGCGCACACTTCCCTTCAGCACCACCCGGATACAAAGCCTTTGTGCCGAATTCTCTGGGCCACTAAAAGAGGGGAAGCCAGCTTTCCTGCCCTTTCCGTTCCTCCTCGTTCCGCATGCTCTTTCTACACCACCTGTTTTTAGGGGCAAAGCTCCTTAGGGGCTAGCCATGTTTGTATGTCCGTCCGCCGTAGGCCGGCGTCGGGTGCTCGTGCTTCTGCTCGTGAGATCACGTGCTCACGAGCACGTGAGCACATGCTCACATGCTCATGTAGGGAAAAAAAAAAATTGAAAAAAAAAGATGAAAAAGTTTATGGAAAAAGAAAAAGAAGAAAAAAAAGAGTAGGGGGTTCTGAGATGCCATCCCATCTAACCACACATTCTCCTACTGACATGAATGAAAAGGCTCGGCATGCTGCGGCTCGGCGTCTACGCAGACAAGCACCACCAGAGCTTCGCCCCAAGCAACATCATTCACCACGTGGAGATGCGGTCAATTTTTTCTGTTTTTCCCTTTCTTGCCCTTTCCAACCCACTCTGCTCTGCATGCTTTCTCGAACCACCTGCTTCTGCTCCTCCCACTCCTGCATGCTGTGTCCATAGCTCAGTCAACAGCACACTCGGCTTCCTCATCGGTGACCAGTGTTCAATCCCTGGCACCAGTTGCCATTTTTTTACGTGAAACGTCTTTCATTTTGGTCAGTGGGGGTCGCTTGCTAAAACCGCATGTAACGAAAACATGTAACACTAATATTGCTTATATCTTTGCAACCATAATACCAGTGCGTCTTACTTTGGTACCATTGTGTAGAGGAAAGAAGCCATTACTCGATCACGCATGTGCCTTGTTACGGATTAAGCGAACTATATACGGTGGGCAAAGTAACTAAAACAACACTCATTTACACTTCACCCGTGACACCCGCGATTGCGGCCTTCGCGAGTGAAATCTGTTCAGCTTTTGGCTGAGAGCGCGTGACTGTGATCGAAAAGGAAGAAGGCGAGAAAAAGAACTCTCGGCGATGTGAAAAGCAAGCGAGAAAGAAGATAGAGGACTAACGGTGATGGCGAACGGGCGGAACAGCAGACTGATCGTGAACGGAACGGGCGGAACGTCAGAGTGACAGCGAACGGAACGCCAGCTGAACGTCAGACAGTGAACGGAACGAACGGAACGCCAGCTGAACGTCAGACAGGGAACGGAACGAGCTGAACGCCAACGGAAGGCAAGCAATCGGATCAAACAGGACGGATCGAACGATACGAATGCAATGAACTGACTGAGAATCTTCAACTGTAAATAGTTATACATTTATTTTATCAGTGTAAATACAGTTGTGTTTTCTGCTTAAGTTATCGGCCATTATTATAACGATGACACCCACTCGTTCTTCGAATCAGAAACATGCCTTGTGCGCAAATGGTGCTGTTGTCATGCCACGCACGATGCAACTGAAGCTAAATTTACCCTTGTGCGCTGCATTCACAGAGGCTGTTAAGAATGGAACCTTCGGCAACCTTTTCCGAGTTTCAACGCTGCGGAAACGAGTCCCGAAACGAGTCCCGACGTGTTCTGGACTGTCGCCCACCTGTCGAAGTCTGCCCGAAACGAGTCTCAACGCGTCCGTGACGTCAACGGGACGTGTGTGTGTGTGCGTGTGGGTTCGTGCGCTCCGGAAGGGGAGAGAGGCCTGGCCTAACTGCGGAGAACCATGGCTATGACGCATTTCTGGCTACGACGCGGCGGGCTTTTCTGCTACGCACTTGGCGGTCGCACCTGCTGCCCTGGCGGAGAGTGAGGGAGAAAACGGACCCCTATATAAGGCGGGGCGTGAGGCTGCTGAGTTGTTCTCTTGGATTTGACGACTGTATCGCTACCATGTAATTAAACCGTTCGTTACGTTACCAATTCTCCCACCTCCACTGGACCCCTGGGTTCTTCACTTCGGGGAATGGTCGTCGTCACGAGCCAGGAAGCCTCCGGACGTGCGGCCTAAGCCCCGCCTCGAACAAGGCGTAGCTCAACCGTACATTTGTCGATCCGGGCGGGACTGGACCCGTTTGAGAGAAATTATACCATAGTAGGTATAATTCATCGAACTCAAACCGGCGCTCGTCGGGCGTTATAAGACTTACAGGCGTATAATTTGTTGCAGAAATTTGACGGTCGCTCAGCTACGACGCCCTGCGTTCGACACATAGGGTCCAGAAATGGCCTGAAGAGACTCGGCCAGCAAGACAGAGGGATGCCAATCCTTGCCCACCCCCTTTGACCACGTCGGAACGTGTCCGTCTCCATAGGGAGCGAATAGGAAGCGAGCATGATTGCACAATTAGACCGCACTAGCCGTAACGTAAGTTAAGCATGTAAGCTTTGTAATCCGTGAATAAATGTGAGTTGTGTATTTGGTGACGTCATTTCTGTACCCTAGTGCCCATAAACCCTCTGCGGCACGCACAAGAAGTTTCGCGCACCCCACTGCGTCTGGGTCCCCGATACGGCCGACCTAATTTTTTCAAGATTGTTTAGCGGTTACAGACTGACAGACCTACTACACGTTTTATGCTTGCGCGGCTCCTGAGCTTGGTTGGCCCCATGAATCTACCACTATAAAACGTGATTCTCTGGTGGCGTCCAGTGACTCTCGAGTCTACCCTTCCTAGAATACCTCTTCCGTTTAGAGGTGCTAACTAGTACCACTAAATAAGCTGCGCTTCAGAGTAACGACACTTGGCCATATTGTGCCTTAAAATCAGGGTTGCCATTTATCTGAAGCTTTATTTGAAATCACAGGAAACGCTTTTCCGCCCTCCACAAATGTTTAAACACTTCGCGACAGATCAAAGCAATATTACATGACCTTCCTAACACCGAATCTAATGGTGAGGAAGTCGCACTATTGAATCATGACGATCAGCAGTTCCGTCTGCTCTGCATACGAGCCAAAATGGGGGCGCCCACAACATTGTCGGGGAACGGAGTGCCGATACTCTAAGCGCAGCTCATTTAGTGGCTCTAGTGCTAACGTCTGGCCGACCTGTTCTGAGGGGTTCCTTTTCTGGACTGTGTCCGAGCAGGCTTACCAGAAAGCCTCACTGACACGACTGTCTGTTGCAAAGTACAGTCGAATCTCGTTGATTCAAACTCGAGGGTGGCCGAAAATTTGGTTGAATGAGGCAAAGTTTGAATTATCGGCAGTTTCCTTCCATAGAGACGTATAGAATGGGACCTGCATGTTAGTTTTAATTATCCAGAAGTTTGAATTAAGAGAGTTTGAATTCATGAAAGTCGACTGTAATGGGATGTTTATCTAGTCAGTGACAGCACGAAAACATTCTGGGGTGTGGCTGTCCTCAATAACCTCACTACTGCTAAGCACACAATGATATCACTCAACAAGAAACATCAGGAACTAATGGCCATATTCAATAACTCTAAAATAATCTCCAGTTCATGTGGAGATCATTTGAGAGCTATTGAATGTGGCTTTTTTTAATTAAGTAGTACAATCTTGAGAAAATATTTGCCCAACTACACCTGGAAAACAAGTTTAGCATCTTGAGATGCTAAACTCAACATGCTCTGAGAAGCATGTTGACAAGAAACAATAATAAACTGTCTTTCTGATACCTTTAAATGGCATGGATGGGTAATTGTGATTTTAGGTGGGGTAGGCTTATGCAAAACGGATGATGAAAGATCTATTGTAACACCCACCTCATTGGTAAACTCAACGTAAGCAATGCCTTTGGAGTGCCCGTTGCGGTATGTGACAATCCGGATCTGCTTCAGGTCTCCGTACTGAAATAAAAGTGCAAACGGGTAAGAGAAATTTGTGCGCTAGACCTTGAAACACCTGGACGCCTGAAACCTCGGGTGCACTCAAAGGCACGCACCTTTCCAAAGATCTCTTCCAGCCCTTTCTCGTCCATGGAGAAAGGAATGCCCCTGACAAACAGCTTGTTCTTTTCCAAGCCAGTCTGGAACTGCAAAACAGAACAGAAATCAGACCCCATCTCGAGTTTTCTGAAAGCATTACTATAATGGACAAAGCGCACAACAAACATAACCCAGCTTTGTTGATGAAGGAATGTTGAAAGTAGAAAAAAATGCACAGTTGATTCCCACTCATGTCATTATCATTACCTCCCCTTTTTGGTAAGGTTACAAAACAAAATAATTTCAGACGGAAAAAAAAAAATGACCGCATCCCCACGTGGTGAATGATGTTGATTGGGGCGAAGCTCCGGTGGTGCTGATGATACTGATTTTATTGTTCATAGGTAGTGCTGATGGTGCTGATTGTTTTTTTATTGCTCATAGGTAGTGCTGAGTTCCGGGTTGCGTTTCGACTTCATTATTACTGCTTTATGGTCGGTGAAATGCAGAGCCAGCGGTTCTTCTAGTGCAGGGGTTCTCAAACTTTTTGGTCTCACAGAACCCCAGTAAGCCTCAAAAACTGCCGCGGACACCCCCCCTCCCCCCCAATCCGTATTTGTCGACCGAGAAGCAACAGATGCACAATTGAAGGCAATTTTCCTTGTGTTGCTTCCCATATATTCCCACCATATCAATCGCGATGTCAGTACAAAGTGAGATGAAGGCGCTTTGCATGGTCCTGCCGCGCAGCCTTCAGCGTGGAGGGGGGAGGGGAGGGGGGTTGAAATTTGGGTGTTCGCGGAACCCATGAGACCAGCTCGTGGAACCCCTGTGTTCCCCGGAACCCAGTTTGAGAACCCCTGTTCTAGTGGATCAGCTTGGATCCGCTAGAAGCCGTGGGAACGCATCTCCACCGCTTAAGTCAACGGTCCATGTCAGAAAGAGAATGTGTGGTATGGAACGTGGTTATATACGCATTTGAGCATAATGCATGCAAAGTTTAACGCGATTTTATACGCATTTGACCGCAGTGCCCTCTCCTGTATAGACGTTGAACGGCTACATGCAACGTATCATCCATGACATCCCCAGCTCTTGAGTTACTACCACATCTCAGAGCCCTCTACTCGTCCCGCAGTCGTGGCCGAGTGGTTAAGGCGATGGACTAGAAATCCATTGGGGTCTCCCCGCACAGGTTCGAATCCTGTCGACTGCGCAAACATTGTTTATTTTTTTAAGAAGACAGATGGGATGGCAATCGATGTGAGCACGGACGGACGGACGGACGGATGGACGGACAAGGCTAGACCCTAAGGAGCTTTGCCCCTAAAAAAAAAATGCCACGATCCAAAAGCTAGTTTGAAAACGGGAGTGAAAAAGTAATGGCAGACGGATTAATGGTAGATGACTAAAGATAAAGTTTACTACTTAGATATCTAACATGTCATGCTTGAAGCGAAATGGCCTCCTCTTGGTACTGCCTTTCGGCTTCAAGCGGCGGAACGTGCCTAGCCGGGACGTCGGACGCAGAAGGGTTCGAGCAAGAAACGGGGCACATGACAAGGCATCCAAAAACCTCCTCCCCTGGCGGGCGTTATCAACCAAAACAACTAGGTTCCCGGAAAAGTGGGGAGGGGGGGGGGGGGGAGGGGTGATGGCAAAAGTACCCCCCTCTCTCCCCCCCTATGAGAGAGTGAAGAGGAAGGCCCTCCACTTCACGAACAGGTCGAAGCTCATGACGAAGAGGCCGACAAGCTTACCGAGAAGCTTTCCAACACGTGGCTGTTACGATGGCCATCGAGGGAGGGCGACCAATACATGTTACAAAGCGTTAAATTATGTGAAAAAAACGTTCAGCCTTTCCACTCTCATGAAGAAGGAAGACTAGCGGAGCTGTACTCGATACACTGCC
This sequence comes from Ixodes persulcatus, assembly GCA_013358835.2. Lineage (NCBI taxonomy): Eukaryota > Metazoa > Arthropoda > Arachnida > Ixodida > Ixodidae > Ixodes > Ixodes persulcatus. Next base: position 628,218 of record JABSTQ010010991.1, read on the forward strand.
GCAACGCGCACGCGCCCGTTTGCCGCTTCTTTTTTCCCGATCGTCCGACACGCCGCAGATCGTGGATACGTCTCCGGCGTACCAGAGTCGATCGCACAGGGCGCACGTGATGCCAAACGGGTTCTCTACGAACACCCTCTGCAACCTCAACGTCGCACGCGGGAACTGTTCAGCCGGCATGGAGTGCAGTCGTCGCCGGGCCTCGCGCTTGCGCTTGGCCTGCCGGCACACTTTACATCGCTGGTTCTGTTCTCGGCGGCGGCTTTCCAGGCGAGCGATGTGCTCTTCTTTTGCAAGGGAATCTGAAGCGCTGGACGCAGTGGAACTCAAGGCGACAGCGGCTTTGCAACGGTTGCGGACCCATTCGTGCTGTTGCGTACGTCGCCGCTAAATCCGCACCCAGTCTTTTTTCCCCAAAGGGGCGCGCGGCCGACCCATCCGGAGTCCAAACCGACACTGATAAGAGCGTAGGAAACAGCGCGCAAAACAGACGAGGACGAAGAAACACACGTGACGAGCGCTGCGCTCGTTACGTGTGCTTCGTCGTCCTCGACTGTTTTTCGCGCTGCTTCCTACGATGAATTTCCACCAACGCATCTAACTACCCATTCTTCTATGATAGCTGGAAAGGTTGCCGCCATCTATCAGCGACGGCGGCAACCAGACTGGTTGTGTGCTTGCCGCCGTCACTTATAGATGGTGGTAGCTGTCCAGGTAGGTTTGTGTCGACATACGTTAGATACCAGACACGGTCCTGGGGAACCTAGCCCTTAACAGCTCTGCTGTGAAAGGTTCCAACCTACGTCATAACTTCCTGCGTTCAAGGGTTCAACTGTACCGCATTTCTTTCCATGATATCTGGCAAAATTTACAAACAAAGTGCACACATATGCTTTCCGGTGGGGCATGCAAGGAGTCAGTGTAGTCTACAAAAAGTATGCAGCAAAACATGGGGCGGAGATGACGTTTTCGCAAAATAAATTCCATCTGCACATCAGTACCAAGCACAACATTTCAACCCAGTACTGAATATATTTCTGCGAATAAACATTTCCCGGCATCGGTCATTTGAAAGGCTGACTGGCTCTCTGAGAGTTCTTCAGAGGAAACCAAACACAGAAGCATCGTTTGTAAACTGTGGATTACCATATTTACCCAGTTCTAGGGGTGTGCGAATATTCGAAATTTCGAATACGAATAGAATATTTTCCTTATTCGAAATGTATTCGATTCGAAAATTGCATATTCGGAAGTTCCCAAATATTCGGCCAAAGCCGAATATTCGGAAAAAACGGTGAATATTCGCACAAACTGCGAATATTCGAGCAAATAACGAATAACCTGCCTGCCACGCATTCCCCTATGAATATGTTAATTCACTGAGAAAGGCGTATGATATGTGCGTTATCGGTCTGCTCCTTTTTTATCTGTCCGATGGCAGCAAGACAGAATCAGTTTCGGTTTCTTTTTCACCAAGACCTGTTTTGTGGCACTTTTATAGCAATATGTGATGTAATTGCACATTCTATAAATTGATACAATAAAATAAACCTTGAGAGTGAAATATAAATATAAAATAAATCTCGAGAGTGTTATCTAATATAAATGTTTAAAAAGTAAAAAAAAAAAAAAAAAAAAAAAAAAAAGAAAGCTAGGTGCAAGTAGAACATTGCATTGCCATTGAAAACAACTCCTGCCACTCCCGCGGAGTCAAAAATAGGGATGTCGCGAACCTGCCCAGGTTCTAGTTTGACCGAGTTTGACTTTTTCGAACCTTCAACGTGATGTTCAACAAAGGTTTGACTGAAGTTTGACTTTCGTGCGCATGCGCGAAAACTAAAATAAAAATAAAAAATAAATAGTTGATTTCACTTGGCGGAGGAAAAGTGCCATATTTGTTGGGCTTATTGGCATCGCTGGTTCACATTAATAACTAATGAAAGCGTTAAAAGCACAATTTTTCGCTTTTTTTATGGTGTAAACATTGGTAACCATTTTATGAAATATAAAACAAAGTACTTTCTAAATACTGTAAACGACTAAATTTTCCCGAGGACCTAATTTTCGCGGATTTCGCTAATCGCCTAAAAACGCGAAAAATACATCCCGCGAACAATTCGGGCAATATGTGAAAGCTACGGAAGCTACACTCGATTTGCGAAAATTAAAACCTGCGAATAATTTCAAATTTTCAGCTTTGGCCCGATTCGCGAAAATTTGAGCCCGCGAAAATTATGTCGTTTACAGTAATTGTTTCCCGAAATTCAACATATTGGTGTAGCAGCCGGGCAACACTGTCCATAAGTCGAACTTTTTCGAACTTTAGTGAAATGTCGCAGGTTTCCCGAGTGAACGGGTCTTTCCACTGGCGGAAATGTTGTCACGGCGCGTAGGGGGCGTTTACTTTCTGAACACATTGAGCAGTTAATTTTCCTAGACGATAATTTGGAATGAGTGCATTACTAGAAGTATCTTTAGCCTGCTGCAGCCCAGTAAAATGCAGTTGCATTGATTTATTTTAAAAAGGCAATAAAACCTGCCGTTACCTCTTGTTTTGCCATTTTTTATTACTAGACCCATATTCGATATTCGATTCGATATTCGAAGCCCATTTTTGGTCTTATTTGTATTCGATTCATATTTGAAAATTTCAATATTCGCACACGCCTACCCAATTCTAACGCGCACCTTTTTGATAAAAATATACCTAAAATATGAGTGTGCTTTAGAATTAGATACAAAATGCATGATAGGATCATAATTCTTAGGTATAAAAACTGCGTGCACATTAGTCGGGTAAATATGGTATAACCGAGAAGACGCAAAACCACAGGTTTTGCTGTCAGGCAGCCGGACAGGCATGAGTGCCCTACCTTGAACTGGGTCCTTTCGTTGCACCTGGAGACGAACACGGGACGTCCAGCCACGGGCGTACGGTCCTTTGCCAGGGCTGCGTCGACGTCCCTCTGCGTACAAAGGACAATGTCCAGGAGGAGTCAGTTCGCCCCAAAAAAGTCGCCCCTTTGTCATACTAGCATGGCAATGACAGTGGTGAAACAGAATATGCCGTGTTAGTGTGGAGAAACTGTGTACACGTGCGTAAACTGGACGGCGCGAAGCGGCCCTGTGTCGTGCAAGCTAGGCGTGCGAGCACTCCGTGGATGCCTCACTTTTGGGTGCCATCCTCTGAGGTTGCGGTGTGAATGCGACCTTCTCAGAGCCCGTTGGAGTGTGAGAAACAGCAGACGGAGCGTGCGGAAAATGTAACAATTGAATCGCGGCAGCATCAAGCAGAGCCCTGGTACCAGATTGCGGCGAAAAAGGACCAAACACTCGTAACCACCTCAACCCGTTCCGGCAAAGGAGTCTGCTTTTTTTCCTTTCCGCTTTTCTGTCGCTCTCTCTTTTGCACTCTTTCTCGGTGGAAGCCCTGAGCGTGCTCGTTTCCCGGAGCAGAGTGCCGCTGTATGTCTCAACACGTGACATTTTAATCTCTGCCGGGAGGAACACGAAGCACTCGAGGAAGAGGTTTGGCTGCCAGTTCGGCTGGCAGTCGGCCTTTCAACTTCCGTTGCTGGCACCTAACCGGACACGGTTAGGTGCCAGCCATAGAACACATTCTGCGTTAAAAGGGTGGCCTTGGAAGGGTGGCTCTGCATACCTGGTCCGCAAACACCAGGTAGCCAAAGCCCTTTGAGCGGCCCTTGTAGTCCCTTACGAGGCGCAGCTCCTCAATGGTGCCCACCTGTGCAGATGCAGAAACCGCACATGGTAAACTTCAACAAATCGGTAGTGCAACTATAAAAACAGCCGAGGCTAGCATAGAACCATTAACTTCAAACACAATTGTTCGAAGTTAAAGAGAAAAATAAGGGGCCAAATGGAATTAATTTGCAACAAAAAAAGCTAGATGAAAAAGAACTCTAATGGCGTGTAACCAAGCTGTCCTGTGTCACAATAGAACATCACCATAGTAAAGTTAGCTTTTCTAGAAAACATCATTATATTAGTACATCATATGCCTACACCAGCAGTGAAGCAAAGCTGAAGCACACAAGTTTGCTTCATTATATCCTTATTGTAAGTATGTACAGTCGCCGTCCGATTTTTTTGGACGCCGATAATTCAGACTTGTTCGATATTTCGGACCTAAAGGAGGAACCGTGACATACCCGATAGAAATAGTGCGTATTCACGACTAATGTTTTCGGACAGCTTGATGTCTGAAAGTTAGATTTTTTTGGACAAAATCGTCGCGAGCGATCAACGAGAAACACCACCGAGAAGCAGCCATTTTGGATTCTATGTTGGCTTGGTTTGGCAGTGCTACTTGAGTACTGCTAAGTCCTACCGCTAGGTGATGCTGTTTGGCTTTTTTTTCTCTAGCTGCGCGTCATTATCATCATCACTGTTGTTTCCATTTTGCTTTGTTCATTCGCCATTGCAGTAATGGACTTGCACCTCTCATCTCAATCTACCGTATTTACTCGCATAATAAACGCACTCGCATAATAAACGCACCCCCCACAACGGGCATCAATACTTTGACTTTTTTTTCCCCTCCCGCAATCAATGCACCTCCCATTTTCGGATCCGCGAGCCTCGAATTGCGTCCAATTTAGCAAGCCACCAAGCCAGTTTTCTTTAGCCGCCAAGGGATCAGGCCAAGTCAAGCCAGGCCAGGCTGCTCAAGTAATGGCCGCAAGTGCGTAGTTGCGGTAGTTACGGAAGTGATCAACCGTGAAACCGAGTGTCGCGCACACTTGACGAAGCTTGGGTCGAGGAACTGCCGAGCTCCGGACATTCTTCGCCTATCGGATGCATTGATATCAACAAACAAGTCGTCGTCTGTGGTCTGTTTTCGGACAGTGAAATCGTAAAAGTGGTTAGGCCTAATTTCACATCCTCGGGGTAAATGCGTTTATTTAATCCGCAACGGAACGGCACAGCGAGGGAGGTGCACGCTGTGCTGTAGGCTGAGAGTGTCTGGTAGCCTCTCCGTGAACGAAACGTGATCCGTGCGAGCGGGCTTCGGGGGTCAGCGGTTGGACTTCGTACGAGTTCTTGTCTCCATGAACAAAACTTGATCCATGCGAGCGGGCTTCCGCAGTCGGGGGTTGGACTTCGTACGAGTTCTTATATGAGCATGCCCGCAGGATACTAGCAATATATATCGCCTAAGAACGGTCGTGTTGCTTTTCTGTTGCTTTTCGTGCTGAGTGAGCTTCGTAGGGCGCTTTTCCTTCAGCAAAAGGCACCCCAAAAGCGCCTTAAAAAGGTTTGCAATTTATAAAGCATGGTTATTGTGGCGCGCCCCTGGAGACGTGCCACAGTACCTTGCCGTGTCATATTGGCACCTAATATGACATTTGCACGAAGTGTGCAAATGTGCAAATGCAAAACTTTTACCCCGTGTAATGAACGCTTCCCCCAAATATGTGTCAATTTTTCGGGGAAAATAGTGCGTTCATTATGCGAGTAAATACGGTAGTCTCGGTGAATCGTGTTTTCGAACTACGCTGGCTTGGACGTCATAGCGCCATCTGCACTTCTGCTGCCGCGATCTGTTGCTAAGAAGCGCAGAAATTGCTCGACCATAACACTAGAAAAGAAGGTAGTGATTCTCAAGCTAACGGAAAGTTGCCAAACGCAAACGGAGGCGTAACCAAAAACAAAGCGCGCAGGCGTAACCTGAAGCAAGGGACTATTTACGGCTTTTTAAAGCCCGCTTAGACGTAATAAAGGCAAGTTTTTTAATCTGCTGATTTTTCGGACTGCTCTATTATTCGGATGTTTTTTCAGTCCTTCCGAAGTCCAAAAAATTGGTCGGCGACTGTACATATATCAGCCTTTATTATAGAAAGGTTTCTGCTGTACTTCACCATTACCGGCTGAATTAAAAATTTCAGTGGCTTAGCTCGGCTATGCCAGGATATACGTAGCGTAAGCTTAGGTTCAGCTGGTTATTCTTAGCTTTCCCGGTTGTCTAGGATTAGCTTGATTGTCATGCTTACTGCTGCTTCAATGACACACACACGGTATACGCATTATGGGACTACTTCGATATCTGATGAGTTAAGCTTCTCCGCTCTTATTGCGGAGGAGGCGCCGTGTAACCAATCTTTCGGTTGCACGTCGAAAGATCCCCAGGTGGTTCAAATTAATCCTCAGTCCTCCGCTGGGGCATGCCAGATGCCCATCGTTGGTTTGGCACGTAAAACCCCCAAATTTGACTTTTTTGTGCCAGCTGTGCGCCGTGCTGTTATGTATCAAGCAACCAAGCTGCCGCCCAGAACCGTACAGCGCGAGCCATGATCTCAAGCGGGTGCATGCGCGCGGCGTGTGCATCGAGAACTGACCTAGGCGCCATACCAGTCCTGCCCGTACCGTCACTGCTCCTCGCGCATGCGCAGCACAGCTCTCCAGGAGCCACGCGAAACTGCTCAACCTCGGCCAGTGTAGCTTACGCTACAAAATTAAATCACGCTTAAATAAGCAAGTACTGTATGTTCCCGATTAACAGCCGTGGCCGGCAATATTTAACATGGAACACGACCTACCTCTTTGAAGATCTCTGTCAGCTGATCATCCTGGACATCGTACGCCAGATTGCTCAGGAAAACCGTCCGGATGTCCCTAAGGGGATCTGGCTCCACAGTCTCTCCGTGTACGGCCCCTTCTTTCTCTTCCCCTGGATTGAACAAGGCTGCTGATAGCTTACCTCTTTCGACAACAGTCGTTCCGACGTTGAGTCGATCACGCTACGAGGCAGAGTTGCAGCTGTGTCCTCGTCTGAGCACATTGAGTTATGTTAACAATTTTAGAGCACAGCTCTTAGGCGCCCGTTTCCGGCTTGAGCGGCGTCGCCGTCGGCGTAACCGCGCGGTGCATGATGGGTAAATTTCCCCGCTAAATTTAGCGGAAAATTTTCCCCGCTAAATCTAGCGGAAAAGTTTCCCCGCTAAATCAAGCGGAAAATTTTCGCCGCTAAATTTAGCGGAAAGATTTCCCCGCTAAATGTAGTGGAAATATTTTCAATCTAGGGGAAAATTTTCTCTGCCCCCCCCCCCCCCCCCCAGGTCATGTGACCCTCCTGGTCACGTGACCCCCCCCCCCCCCCCCCCCCCCCGTGCCTTCCCCTCCTCCTCAAGAGCTGCGCTCTAATTCGGCGTTACAGGGAGTTGTAAACGGCTTTCATTTTTTTCTTGGTTTCATTTTTACTCGTGAAGGAGCAGGCTGAATTCTTTATTTTCTGCACTTATTTTATTGGTGGGTATTTACTAACAAAGATACTGTATATGACATAATATAAATGTGCAAACAGGCTCCTGAAGCATCAAAAAACAAAAATATGTATTATCTGCAGAAAGCCGATAGATGACTGCCACAAAATGTGAAAATGGTACCTAAAGAAGTATGGAAGGAAAAGTAATTAGTAAAAACCTGTGAAAAAAAAAGTGTTAATTGAAGAAGAAATGTTCTTTAATTGACTGCAAATCCAAGCAAATAATTTTAAATATGAATTTTAATATTTATTGCGAACTCGGCATGGATTTTTTAATAAAGCACAGCTGGAATCCTTTTTCAGCAAATAGAGCTATGAAGGAGAAGTTGCGTTGCATGAAACACATAACATATGTGCTCTGAAATAAAAAGGCTGTGATAAGATGAGCAGGGGAAAGCTTAATGACTGCCATATTTATTTTAATAGTGGTACTGGTCGGCATTTCATTTTTTAGCACTGTTCATTAAAAGTAAAGATCGAGACAGAATTATAACCAAAGGTTAGCGCACAACAGTATGCAACCTTTGCGAGCCCAACTGAGCCAACCGATGTGCTCCGACCAGTCCACCAATTCTCCAAGCACACAAATAAAAGGCAGTCAGGCTTGACGCACGAGCGCACTGGTGCCAAGTGGTAAGCTTGCACTCTAGAAATGGGGGAATTCTGGAAAACTTATTTATACTTTTGAAATATTAGCACAACTCGAATACCTCGAACAGTAAAAGCTTGCTGCAAATTGAATTGAGTAGCAAACACTACCAGCAAATTAATGAAACTTCTGAATGTTAACACACCCTGACCAGTAAGCAAGCAGCTGAAAATCGACGTAACTGATAGAAGAGATCTGCCAAGTGTCTTCGCACGACTGCTTTTCACACCTGTATCAAAATTCTGCTCATTGATTTTGATTTTTTTTTTTTTATAGCAATGTGCATAATTTTTTAATCAAGATGCCAGCCAGGGAATGCACTATAGTGCTTCAATTTCATGAGTTTTCTGCAACATTCACTGGTGTGTAGTCATGGCAATTCACTACCGGAGCGCATTCTACCACTGAGCATAAAAGTTACCAACAGCATTCTGCTCGCTGCACATAATAACAGCTACAGTCTAGTTCAGCAAGCATCCAAAATAACCTTGTTTACTAAAACAACAGTTAATAAGAAACGACTCTGACGGCATAGGAAAGAGCTGGGTTCCAGTACCCTTGGATTTCTTGGTAGGTGGTCCGTCGGTGCCTCCTTCCACATCATTCGTGTCGGGCAAAGTGGGGACCTTGAATCCATCCGAGTCTGTCTTGAGCTCTTCTCCCTTTTGGATAAAAGCAAATGTTGAAAGCTGAGAAAAGCTAAGTAACCCAGTGAAGAAACTGCTCCCGCTCTCAGGCTTCTGAAAGGAGTTTTTTTCATAGAAACTGTTGTGGCCAACATTGAGTTAGCAGGCGGAAAAAATGAAATGCTGTATTAATAGTGCCATGTACGTCTAAGCTCGTTATAACAGACCTTGATTTTGACCAAGATTTTGGTCTGTTGTAAAAGGAGTATGTTGTATGCAGATAGGAAGTTGAGTCAATGGCACATAGAGGAAAACCAACCAAACTTCACAAATCGGTATGTTATATCCAAATGTCTGTTGTAACCAGGTCTGTTGTAATGAGCTTAGACTTATGGTATGCTAAAAAGTAGGGATGGGCGAATATTCGGTTATTACGAATAGCCAATCGAATTCTGTTCTATTCGGCATTCGCTTCGAATCGAATTTAAGTATTTGACAATATCGAATTATTCGACAATATAGGATTATTCAACCTTTCTAAATACAGTCAAACCCGACTATATCGAACCCGCTTACATCGAATTATTCCTTCTATCGAACAATTTTTGTGCACAGTAATGTCACAGTTATAATATATAGCAAAAACTATGGTTCAGGGGTGGAATTCATTAATTGTACTAGGGAGAAGCCACGGGAGCAGCTGAAACAGCTGTTTTGGAGCAGGCTGGGAGCAGCTAAAACTACATTCTGGAGCAGACTAGGAGCAGCTCAAATCAGTTTTCACTGCACTTCAGCTTGTGTCTTAGACGAGCACGGGAGCAATTTCAATTGTGCTTAGCAGCACAGATGAACATGAGTGGTTAGGAACCTAGGTAGATGGAATAACAGTGTAACAGATGCGAAAACTTGAAACATTGTGAGCCTTAATGAGAACCAAAAAGCAAGTACCATATGTTTCTGCAGATAGTGCCCTTTGTATTTTCTGACTGGCTTTCAGCTGCTCAAAATGCAAACCAGCACTGCTTATCGCACCACACACACATGCTCGACATAGGAATTATATGTTCGAACCACGTGACAAGCGTAAGCAACGGACGTGCAGTTGTGCGGAGGAACAGGGCAACAAATTCCGAGTTTATCCTATTGTGCAACTCAATATCGAAGCAGCAGACTTACGATTAACGGAGTTATCATATTCGAATCGACAAGCCAGAGCGAGGTTAAAGTACGCCGATCAGATCTGATGCTCGCGTGAGAGCTGCTGGCCGGCAAGGTTTCGGATCGGACCACAATTGAGCTCTATCAAATCCCAATTTATCTTGCGGGAATGCGGTTCCAACTTCTAACGATGAAGTACTAAAAGGAATCTTTTGCTCATTTGTTTTCAACTGGCTGACGTCCGGATCCCGGGCCGCAGAGCCTCAGGCAATCTGGCGCTTAACGACTCGACCTCACCTCGGCCGACTTGCTTAAATCCAGTCGCAGGTGGTGTAGCGCTTGGAGTCCGACCCCCGAGTTTTTTCATGCGCTTCCGACTCGGGAGACACAGGGAGAATGAACAGAACAAAGGATTGCAAGGCCTACCAAGCTAAACGCACTCATTTTTGCCAATTGAGTCGATAGAAACCGAAATAAAGACAAAATGCAATTTTTTTGGCGCACGTTTTGTGATTTGGTGCATAATGGCGCGAGGTATGGGCTGTGGCGCAGTTTCTGCAACATGGCGCAGGATGGCGCAGACAAATGCGCCTGGCACAAAATGGCGCAAATGGCGCAGCCGTTCCACCCCTGTGGTTGCATCGAACAAAAATAGCAGCCGTTACCGATATATCGAACTGAAAAGAGCGCCGTTTTGCTCTGCAAGCTGGCTTTCCCCCAATGCCACGGCCGCATTGGGGGAAAGCCAGCTTGCAGAGCACGCTGTCTTTTTTTTTTTTTTTTTTTTTTTCCGGGCGGCCGCGTTGACCGTCTGGAAGAAAATAAAATATATTCTTTTGCGGAGAGAGGGTGCTCCGTGCTCCCTCTCCCTGCTCCGTCCGCAAAAGGGAATATTATTTTTTTCTTCCAAATTGACGCAACCGCCCAGAGAAAAAAAAAAAAAAGTCATCTTGCTTTGCTAGTTGGCTTCCCCCAATGAAGCCACCTGTTTTAGAGGAAAGCCAACTAGCAGAGCAAAACGGTGCTCTGCAGAAGAAGGAAGAAGGTGCTCCCGTTGGACGTGCTCCATGCTCTCGGCATAGTTCGGCGCTAATGCGCGAATATAGAAGGCAGCGGCCTCAGCATTTTGGAGTCCGTCGATAGCGTAGAAAAATATCGTTATCGCTGATGCAACGAAGAAAAAGCAACAGAAGATGCAAGACTACTTCACTGTGTAATATTTCAGCAGAAAGTGGATTTTAGAGAGTCAAATTCATTAAAACTTTTATATCGAATTACCCGCTATATCGAACTCGTAGACGTTTTTGTGCGAGTTCGATATAAACGGGTTTCACTTACTCTGGCTTGGATTTACGGCCAGGTGGCGCAACCTTCCGACTGTTTCGACCATTTCGTGCTACCGAACTCAATACACTTGAAATTAACAATTACAGTATATCTAATACCAAATAAGGGCAAATATAAAACTATAGTTTAAACATATCTTTTGGTATTTTTTGCTTGTACTATTCGAACTATTCAATTCGAAATTATTCGACCAAAATCACTATTCGCTTCGACTTCGATTCGGACCCAAAATGCCCTATTCGCCCATGCCTACTAAAAAGTCATCCGTGAGAGATGTGGAGACAGTCGGTAACACTTGGGTGTTCTACTTAACAGCATAAAGATAAAGACTGCTACAGAAACATTCTTTAAAACAGCATTGATCGGGCCCTATGTACAGTCACGTCCACAGAGAGCGTGCCGAAAGGTTATTTAACTTTTACAAGTCCCCTCGATTTTGGTTACTCTTTACCCAATGTCCCAGATGTTTTTTGGGCTACTGAGAATTCCCAGATACTTCTTTGCTCCTCCGGCCTCTGTCTTGCGGTAAATGCCTTACGTGTCTTATGCTCAACGGCATAAAGGTAATGAGCTTGAATTGGGTCAAACCGAACGTCGTCGATAGGGCCCCCGAATTCAAAGCATGCTCCCTTCACCTGGGCTGTAGGTGCTTTCCTCTTGAACACCTTGGGCTTGTGGGACGCCTGATCTCCCTCGTGCGCCTCTTGCGCCTTCTGGTCCTGACGCAGCTTTTCTGCCTTGCGCTCGGCCTTCTTCTCCGCTTTGCGCTCGGCCTTCTTTTCTGCCCGTGTGCTCTTCAACTGTTCCTGTTGCTCAGCCTCCTTCTGAGCCTCCTTCTGAGCCACCTGGGAAGAGGAAGCGACAGACCACTTGTGTCTCGAGTGAACACATGCTCGCGTGCTCGCCTGTATGTCTTATACACCGGCATGCATGAATTCTACCATAATCTTTCAAAGCAGTTGGCACAGTCGTTTGCGAAAGCACACATAGAAGCTTGGCTGAGCAGTGCAAGTGGCAGGAAATACTACATATAGTTTGAATACTTTCAGGTTTTAACCGAAAAACACAGACAAACAAGAGCCGGTGTCAGAAGCACAAAATCGGATAGAACTGAGGAAAACCAATAAACATCCGTTGGTTTTAGTAATACACAGTCCGTTAAAACCGAGAGCCACCAATAAACGTCTGTTGGTGTTAAAATTACAAAATGGGTTCAAACTGAAAGACGTTGACATCTCTAAATTTTCGCTCCAGCTAAAACAACTCTTTTTGGAACTATCCCCTCTTAGACTAGGATTACTAGGTTTTCATTCATCCTTTTTCCACCAACAATCATTGCTTTCAGCATCTGCTCCCAGCAGATTACAGAAACATGTTTGTATATTAAAAAACAAATAAACAAAGAAAAACATCCACCTATTTTCCTTACGCACCCGAAAATATACGGCCTAAATAGTAAATACTAACTGGCTTTTTTTAATGAGTTGCCTATGTTGCGAGCCTGAGAGTAGCATCCATCCCACCCAGAAAGGGTATTTTCTCGTATTGGCAAGAAAGCATACTCTTTTACTCGAAGAGAGGACAACTCCTGCTCTGAAACTGGCCGCATCTCCCATATGCCTACCTCAACCGCCGCTAGCATATTCAGTTTTAAGTTTCTGATGACTGTACGCAGAAGTGCAGAGCCTTGAAGTGACAAAACAAAACAGATGTGAAACTAACCAGTGAGGCATTCCACATCAACCAGTCTATGCATTGCAGTCACTGTATGCAAGCGTAGTCATTTCTATTCGCTCTCCATTCCGGCCAGCTAAAGTTCCATCCTGCCAGCATTTCATATTATAGTCTGTGTTTCCTCAACAGTCCACCTCAATTAGGTACTATAAAACACCCAAGCTAAACTGAAACCAAGAATTTAAACTGGCGTTTAACTGCTTGCCACACTGTCAATCAGGTTATCGGTACACAAAGCAGTCCATTAATGATTAATTAGAAGCATTGACATCACAGAGGAAAACTTTGACACAACGATCACCAATCTTTTCTATCGTCCCACATAAAATGTGCAGAAACAAAAACTTACTTTCTCTCTCTTTTCTAAGACCCTCCGAATATGGGCATCATACTTCTCTGTGGCCACATCCAAAGTTTCCAACGTGCCTGCAATGTGGAAAATCGGGCAACAATAAAGTGTTTTCAATTACTGTACAGGATTTACAACAATAGCAAGAATGTTGCTGCAGCACTATAAATGTACAGTGTGCAGCACATAACTAGAAGGCTGTCATGAGGCAACAAGTGTGATAAATACTCATACACAGCTCCAACTTGCTTGTCATGACAATTTCACAGTGCCTTGCCACTTAAAACATTACAGGCCCTCTCACACGATCCAAGACAGAAAACGCAAGGGGCTGTAGACTATGTCATCGCTTACCCAAAAAAAGACCCGTAAACAGTCCTAAAGGGGTACCCGACGTTTTCTTTATACAGTAATCCCTCGTTATGACAAAGTCAACGGGACGGAATTTTTTTTAGAGCACAGCTCTTAGGCGCCCGTTCCCAGCTTGAGCGGCGTCGCCGTCGCCGCAACCGCGCGGTGCATTATGGGAAATGTCCCATAATGCACCGCGCCCCCCCCCCCCCCGGGGTCACGTGACCTCGGAAGGGGGGGGGGGGTTTGTCACGTGACCCCCCCCCCCCCCCCCCCCGAGGTCACGTGACCCCCTCCCCCTGAGGTGCATTATGGGAAATGTCCCATAATGCACCCCGTGGGCCCCCCCCCCCACCCCGGGGTCACGTGACCTCGGGGGGAGGGGGGGGGTCATGTGACCCCCCCCCCCCCCCGGAGGAGATTGAAGAATGACGGGAGGAGAAGGAGGAGGAGGAGGAGGAGGGGCATACCCTCCCCTGAGTACCCTTCCCCCCTCCTCCTCAAGAGCTGCGCTCCAATTCGGCGTTACAGGGAGTTGTAAACGCCTTTCACTTTTTTTTTATATAAACGGCAATTCGATAAAAGCGATAGAGCCAAAAAAACAGTGCCAGCAGCCTTTAAGGTGGACGGGAACACTGCGGAACACTCTGACCATATATTTAATCAAACAAACCTTGGTTATGAGCATCTCGCGGCAGCTTTACTGAGTAAAAAAATGACCGCATCTCCACATGGTGAATGATGTTGATTGGGACGAAGCTCTGGTGGTGCTGATGATACTGATTTTATTGTTTATAGGTAGTGCTGATGGTGCTGATTTTTTTTTATTGCTCATAGGTAGTGCTGAGTTCCGGGTTGCGTTTCAACTTCATTATTACTGCTTTATGGTCGGTGAAATGCAAAGCCGGTGGTACTTCTAGCGGATCAGCTTGGATCCGTTAGAAGCCGTGGGAACGCATCTCCACCACTTAAGGGGGACTCACCCGGTACCGTCATGTCCGCTCTTTCTCATAGATGGCGCTGGAGTTTGGCCGGACAAAGTAAAAACACGCAAGAAAAGAGGGCTGGGGACAAAGTGACAGGCAACAGTCTAACCAATCCTCGCCGCTTGGGCTGTGACGTCTCGAAACGGGGTGGTGTGAACAGGGTAGGAAAAAAAGGGGAGGGGGGGGGGGGGGGGGGGGGCGCTCTGCGGGGATCATCTTCCGGCGACCTTGAGACTTTGTCCGAAGGCACGGAGGATCGGGGAGACTCGGGGGCCTTTTTGAGGGAACGAAGCGGCTATCCCCCTGTTTCGCGTTAGCCTTGTCGATGTCGACTCTTTACGGGAAGGGGGAAAAGAAGGCCCTGGAAGGTGCTAGTTAGTGGTGCCACTGGTGTGGCTTAGGGTGCCTACATGTTTCAGCCGCTCCGTAGCGGAAACATGTAAGCACCCTATTGTGGTTAGTGATGCCAACGTCATAGATTTATCTCTTGACCTAAATGTTTTTTTTTCTCTCTCACTTTGTCATCTAAAGACTGGTCTGCCGATATAAAAAGCCGGCGGAAAGGGGTATTCGCTTCACTGTGGACAATGTCAAGTGCCGTTTAGTTAGATCGCTGAGTTTTACGACATAGACTATATCGTGCCAATGGATTTTGTGGTCTGGTATTTAGGATGTTGCGAGCAAGCAGACAAATGTCGCAAAACAGAACCGTTGTGGCTAACAGGTCGCACAACCTCACAGGGCACAGTTGCTTTTCATTATTCTCGAAAGACGACTACATAGCTCTAAACGAGCTCCGAAGCAATCACATAAATAGTTTATTGTGCCGGGATATTTGTTTTAATTATTATTTAATACACAGGAGAAATGCGGCCAAGTCCACTTGTACTGATCTGAAATTATCAACAAGACAACGCCTGAACCTATCGCCCCTTTGCATTTCCGCAAGGACTGCAAGGACGGCGACTGCGTAGCCGGAAATACTCTGGCTGTAACCTCTGAATACCAAAAGGGGTTCTGCCTCCTGGGTTTTCGTGATGCCGTAATGCTCCAAATATTTACTCGTGCGTCAAAAAAAAAAGTTGTGGTGTTTTGTGAAGTAATTTTCAAATGTATTGTACTCGTCGTCACCCTCATTCACTGGACGATTAAGTGGAAAAGAGAATGGCACATCCGAGCACTTCCTAGAAGCCGGGTTGGGGTGAGGGGGGGGGGGGGGGGATTGTTGTCGTTTTCGGGGCCGGGGGAAGAATGCGGTGGGGTCCATCATGGCTCATTTGGTTTGTAGGCGGCGAGGCCTACCTCGGCGGGCAGCATCAGGAGGATCCAAGCAGAAACATTTGTTCCTCAAACTAGATTTCCCTGTGCCCCCGACACCATCCGGTATATGCGATCGCTAGGCACCTCGATTCTTGCAATGTGTCGCGCTAAAAATACCGACGCTCCCCCCCCCCCCCCCCTCCCCCCGTCTTCCAAGACGGCGACTCGGTTCCTTCCCCCTGCGGTAGATTGGGACCTCCAGGCGTCCCTCTTTACTTTCCCTCTCCATCTCCGGAGATGTTCGCTGGAGCAATACACAAGCACTTTTGAGGGAACCCACTTCTCGTTCCTCACAAGGATACAGAATGTCCCCCAGCTATCTCGAACTGTTTGTTAGCAGACTTCTTTCCAAAGCGCCAGTATTTTTATTGAGCCTAATTATTTAATTGATTAAATCTAATTAGGTACCTTTTTAAATATTGCTTCAAGAAAGAAGGTGTCAATTGGAAAGTTGTAGCCCCGAGAAACACTCGGTGGAGGGAGTTGCTTGTATGCGTGCTTGCGGACATTTCGGTGCGTCCGGACACCAAAATATCCGCACACGCACGCATACAAAAAATCATATCTCTGATCAAAACTTTCAAGGTGTGTCGATGAAATGAAAGCTGTCTTATTGCGACAAAACGATTTGTCAATGGAAGGTTGCAGCGTCGACGGACCGATCTTTCGATGAAGCGTTGTTTGGTGCACTGATTGCCGTCAAATCGTTTTACCGGATACATGGTCGTGTACAAAAGGATTGTACCACAGTAGGCTCGGAGAACACCGCGCGGCACTTGTATGTATCCAATCTGTTACCCCCGCTGGCGATATTCGGCGACGAAATATTGTCAGCGCTAAGACATTGCTATGTAGTAGCTGTTGACAATATATGCTCAATTCACGGAGATGTCGGATTTCTCATAAGGGCAATATACCAACACATCAGAGATGAAAGTCGGCAAGCATTTACAGGCAAACATTGAAGACTCCAAACCCTAAATGTACGCTCACACTTAGACGACTAATAATAAAACAAACAAGATAATTTTCTAGCTGTGTGCACGCGCGCACACGCACCTGCATGCATATTCGCCCGCTCACGGTCGCGCACCCTCACATATGCATGCACGCACGCCTTCGCACGAACGCACGTGTAAGCGCCGTCACGTACTACGCACACACTTATGTGGGCGCTAGCCCGCACGTGCGTCGCGCACACGCACGCACGCACGCGTACAAGAAAACATTTTTTAACGGAACGTTCCAAATTGTGTCCATGAAACGAAAGAGAGCACTCTCGTTCGGACGAAAAGATTTGTCGATGGAACATACCGATTAGCCAATGAAACGTCGTTTAATGAACAACATGATCGCCGCCAAATATTTAACCGCATTTAGTATATATATGGTTGTGTACAAAAGGTATTGACTAAACTGGGCTCGGCGAACACTTCTGCGCAGTGGCATACGCTGAATTTATATTTAAAAATATACTTATTTCTCAACGCCCTGATCACAAGGCATACATTTCTCCACGCAGAGACTGATGCACAAAAATATTGACCTGCACTTAGCAACAAGCAAGCAACCAAGCATCCGTTGTTGGGTCAAGCTGACAAGGGCACGAGGCCCTTCACTTTGCCGCCCTCCATACCAGCGCAGTACCAGCCCGTTGCTCTGAGACGCACGGGACATAGCTGAGAAAGCGACATACCCCCCACCCCCCTCACAAAAAAAAAAAAAGAATAACGCTGGGAGGAAGCGGGAACAACGAAAGGCGCCACACATACAGCTCGACGGTCTACGCAAGCTGTAAAATGGGGGAGGTGCATGGGCGGAGCCTCATGTCAAGTTTACAAGAATATACTACAACGACAAGAGCAAACTACAAAAAGACTCACTTTCTAGACAGCGAGCGCCATCCAGGGCAAACTAGCTGAACTAGCTAGTTTGTCGTGACGGTTTCGTGAACAAATGCTCTGAAATTTAATTTTTGGAAAATATTATTTCATGTCTGTGTTCTAGAATACACTTTCCACAGTGTGGATTTGTCTGAAATTGATTATAGCGCCGCATTTATTAAAAAAAAAATATTTTTAGATTTTCTAATGCATTTCTATGAGGAAAAAGGGTTTCACAGTTTATTTTTTATTTCAGTGCATAATTGATATATTTAAAAACTAAGTAATCCAGGCCGTTAAGGGGGGACACGGCCCTAAAATGCCCATTTTTTGCCAAAAAACGCGTTTTTCAAATTTTGCAGTTTCGGCACCCCTAACTATTAATGAACAATATGGTGAAGTTTGGTAAACTTCCGCGCCGTAATTACCGAGAAAACAAACATTTTCGATGCATCCGCGGTGCTCCTGAGGTGCGGCGCGCTCGCGGAAGACGCGAGGAAACAACCATTTTCCCGATTTTCGGTACGCGACAGCGCCGCGGCCACGAGGCCTAGCGTGACGTGCGTACCCTCGTTGGAAAGGCCGTTTCTCGGACGTTCTAATGAGATAATAAACTGAAGTCGAGGGTACGTGTGCACGACGAGAACCCCGTCGCAAAAACTTCTTCCGCGGGAAGGATAATAGGGAATTTGTTGGAACTCGCCTTCCTATTGGTCAGAAAACCGAAACTAGAGCCACGATTGGCTTTCAGCCGATCACGTGATCTTCCGCGCCGGTCGCGCTTCAGACCACGTTTTATCGTCGATCTGCCAACATCTTGCTTTTTCGCGGTTATCTTTCTCATCATTTTTCGATCGGAAAATGTCGCCGGCTAAAGCCTACGTGCACGGAAGCTTTGGTAAGCGTTCCCGGTTCACGAAACCGCGAGGCACAGCGGGTGGTCGACGTTCGCAAGCTCCTGACGCGGTCCCGTCGGCGACGTTGCCCGGACCGTCTCGCGTGACCCCGTCACAGTCCCCGGAGGCCTTCTCTTCTACGCCACGACCCCAAAGTGGTTCAGCATCGAAGGAAGCAGATGCCTTGACGACCTTCGAGCGGAAGATCACGCTTTTGGAGCGACCCGCCGACTTGCCGGAACCAACTGATGACGATCGCGACGGCGTCAACGCGGCGCTCGACGGGTTTCGTTTCGTGAGCGTGTCTGCCGTGAAGACATTGGTGAGCGCCTTGCTGTGCCCCAACTGCTTTGGAAGTGGACTGGATTTGAAGGAAAGTGGCATTGGAGCCAGTCTTCAGTTCGTCGTCGTGTGCGGAGCTTGCGGGGACATCGTGACGACGCCACAGTCCGCGGCCGTCGGAGAGACTCGGCAGAGCGAGCTTCCCGCGCGCCTCTGTGTTGTCGGGAAGGACTGCGGCATCAGCTTTACAAAGCTGAATAACTTTTTCGGGGGCATGAATGCTCCATCACCGATGCATCTAAAGACTTATCAGAAGACTGCAGAGAAGGTGCACGACGCGTCCATGGCAGCAGCGTGCGACGTGATGCAGGAGGCAGCGTCCGCAGTGAGAGGAGCTCAGGTGTCCGAGGATGGAGAAGACCATGGCAACACCGCAAATGACTTGCTCGACGTCTGCGTCAGCTATGACGGTACCTGGCAGAAGCGCGGGCACACATCGAACTTCGGGGTTGGAGCAGTCATTGAAGTGACAACGGGCCTGGTGCTTGACTTCTCTGTCCACAGCAAGTACTGCCATGGGTGCAACCTGGGTCCAAAGGAGGACGAAGAAGGCTACCAGACCTGGATGAACTCGCACAAGGATGTTTGCCAGAAAAACTTTGATGGATCGTCGAACGCTATGGAGGTTGCAGCTGCAGGAGTCATCTTCAGCAGATCTGTGGAGCTTCACAAGATGCAGTATGTTACCATGCTGAGTGATGGCGACAGCAAAGCATTTACGCACGTTGCTGGTCTTGGCCTCTACGACAAGGACATCCAGAAGGAAGACTGTGTCAACCACGTGGCCAAGAGAATGTACAGTGGCATGGAAAAGCTGAAGAAAACCAAAAAAGGGCTTGGAGGAAAAGGGAAGTTGACCAACGTCATGATGAAAAAGTTAACCAGCTATTATGCAACTGCTTTGAAGGACAATGCTCCCGATGTCCCAAAAATGCAAAAAGGTGTCTATGCAAGTCTCCTGCACTCGTACTCTACCGATGAAGCGCCACGACATATGGCTTGCCCTAGCGGCGAAGACTCGTGGTGCCACTTCAACCGACACAACGCACTGGTTGCTGCTGGAAAACTGTCGGTGCCACGCCCACATCGCCCAGCCTTCTCGAAGGACATCGCTAAGGAGCTGGTGCCCATCTACAATCGGCTGTCTGATCGGAGTCTGCTTCAAAGGTGCTGCAGAATGAAGACGCAGAATGCGAACGAGTCGTTCAACGCACTGATCTGGAGGAGATGCCCCAAGACGGAATTTGCATCGCTCAGAACGGTGGAGACTGCTGTGGCCATGGCTGTCCTTGAGTACAACCTGGGGCCTCGGGGCTTTCAGAGGATCCTTAACAAGATGGGCATGGACCCTGGAAGCCACCACGAGGAGCACACCAAGAAGGCCACCCAGCAGAAGATCCTGAAGGCCAAGGTGAAGGCACTGGACACCTCCAAGACCGCTCAGAAACGCCGCAAGCTGGAAGCCATCGCAAATGAGCAGAAGAGGATCGACGAGGAGGGTCCCACGTATGGAGCTGGAGAGTTCTAGAGCTCATGCAGGCACCCCAGAAAATCCTTTTGAGGATTAAAGTTGAAAAAAATAAAGAAAAGTGGACTTCAAACTTCAAACGCATTTTTCTCAGTTCAGCTTTTTGGCAGCAAATTCCACCTTAATAAAACTATCGTTTGAGTACGAAACTAACTGGAGACTTGGTGTTTGCAGCGGCTATACCGAAATTTTATGGAGCCGGTTACTATGGACTTAGATTTTGGATTTTCATGTTGCCTTATTATGAAAAATTTTAATTTGTAAAACTTGATGAATCCGAAAAAAAAACTTGTTTTTTCATTATTTTTTTTCAACCGTAAAAAAGCATATTTTGTGAAAAAAAATTTCATAGTAACCGGCAACAGGTATTCCAGTACACATTCCACCAGAAAAATTTCTTCTTATCAACACCATTTCTCAACGATAGATTCTTTGAGCATATTCCATGCCGAGCTATGTTCTACTTCATTCTGGGGGTATAGTACCTCATAAAATTGGTTCATAGGGCTGAAACTTTGCATGCCCTCCTTCTATATGGCTACAAATATCCCCTCCAAATTTCAAACCGATTGAGTGAGCGGTTCAAAAGTTGATATTTCCAGGTAGTGTCCTCCCTTAAGAACACTTACATGACTCTGTGAAACGCTTGTTGCTTTTCTGTGATGATTTTTAAGACAGCTAGTCATGAAATAGTAAGTCCCATAGGAATCTGATGAGGTGAGTCCCCCTTAAGTCAACGGTCCATGTCAGAAAGAGAATGTGTGGTATGGAACGTGGTTATATACGTATTTGAGCATTTGACCGCAGCGCCCTCTCGTCTATAAACGTTGAGCCAATGCATGCAAAGTTTAACGCGATTATATACGCATTTGACTGCAGCGCCCTCTCTCGTATAGACGTTGAGCGGCTACATGCAACGTTTTATCCATGACATCCCCAGCTCTTGAGTTACTACCACATCTCAGAGCCCCTTCTCATCCCGCAGTCGTGGCCGAGTGGTTAAAGGGGCGATGCAACAATTTTTGTACTTTCGGCAAATACCGCTTAGAACGGATCCCTGATGTTAATGACCTATGAAACACGCGTTAGTTTTTCACCCCACGCAATAGAAGTCCCAGAAAAAATTGACCGCATCTCCACGTGGTGAATGATGTTGCTTGGGGCGAAGCTCTGGTGGTGCTTGTCTGCGTAGACGCCGAGCCGCAGCATGCCGAGCCTTTTCATTCATGTCAGTAGGAGAATGTGTGGTTTTCTTCTTTTTCTTTTTTTAAGCAGACAGATGGGATGGCATCTCAGAACCACCTACTCTTTTTTTCTTCTTTTTCTTTGAGCCTTTTCATTCATGTCAGTAGGAGAATGTGTGGTTTTCTTCTTTTTCTTTTTTTGAGCAGACAGATGGGATGGCATCTCAGAATTCCCTACTCTTTTTTTTCTTCTTTTTCTTTTTTCAAATTTTTTTCCTCTTTTTTTTTCAATTTTTTTTTTTTTGCCCTACAGGAGCACGTGAGCATGTGCTCACGTGCTCGTGAGCACGTGATCTCACGAACAGAAGCACGAGCACCCGACGCCGGGCCTACGGCGGACGGCGGACGGCGGACGGCAGACGGCGGACGGACATGGCTAGCCCCTAAGGAGCTTCGCCCCTAAAAAATAATTAAGCGGAGTTCGCCAATAATTTTATACGGGCATCAGTTCTCCTCGAACTGCTCCAGGTATCGCAAGAACACTGTCAGGATGGAGCCTGCAGTGATGGAGCCTGGAGGAGATGATCCCAAAGGGATTATCTAACCCGGGCTCCATCACTTTCTTGACCTGGTTCCGACAGGAGTTGAGCAGATTTGGCCGCAGACGCCGTGAGCAGCGTCGCAACGTTAACGCTGCTCCCTGCTCGCGTCGGCGCATCAGCATCGGAAGCGGCACTCTGACAGCTCTGCGTGCTCTGCCCTTTGTAACATGTTTATTTTGTTTTCCCAATTTGCTGTTTGCCTCGGTGGAGGAGAGAGAGGAAACGCAAGTGTCTCCGTGAGCCTCCACATAGGCTTGCATGCTTTTGGCACCGCGGCCTTCGTAATAAGTCTGGTCAGCCACCGATACACTTAAAATATTCCGGTTAAAAATGTGTGCATTTCGGTCGGGACCACGTTGAACTTCGATAAGAGTGATAATTCGAAAAAAGCGATTTTCTTATAACGAGGGATTACTGTAGTCCCCAATTTGATTGAAAATTTGTTAAACACGCAAACAAACATTGCTGAAATAGTAACCCAAATATTTCGCAAAAATAACTTTTTTCCACTAAGTTATGGAATTTACAATTTTGGACCTCACCGTGTTTCCCAAAGCGAAAGTCTCCACTAGCAACAAAGAAAACGTTACATCAGGGGAAGACAGGGGTTCACTCTTTGGACAATAGACTTTGTTTCCAACTGATTGCAAGCAGTTTCATGGCGTCAAATGAATGCTATGGAAGCTCGCTTCAGTCCATTCAGCCCAGCACCCATGCAGTAGCACGAAGCGAATGCTTGGCATAGTCCATTTTTAGACTGCCCGCTGGACCTGGAAGCCTGCCTTCCCCTGTCGTCACGCTACTGAAAAGCGCGGGTATATTTGACTGTTGGTTTTGGCATAATTTTTATTTGCCGATTTCACAATAACTATTCTTTTTTACTCTTTACACCGGCCTTTACTCTCTCCTTCAGGAAAGAGTAAGAAGGCCAATGATTTCGAAAATATAGTTATTTGGGGTAGCTAAAAAAATCGCCAGAGTATTCCTTTAAGCGAGAGAAAGGGAGAGAGAGCATAGGAACAAAGGAAGTGCGCACCTTCCTCCCTCTCAAAGTTGAGAAGCATGTCCCCCAGGGTCTCTGGCCAGTCCACAGCAGCATACATTCCCCGCATCAGCGTCTTCCTCAAGTGCTTGTCGTCGCCAAACGCCCTGCATGCATGTCAGTCCTGCTAGCTTCACTTTCGTCGCTTTCGGAATGCTCGAGATACAGTCAAACCCGTTTCTAACGAACCCGAATACAGTAAATTATTGGCTATATCGAACACCCAAATATTTAGAACAAAATTGCTTGTAAAAAAATACCTTTATATCGAACAACCCACTGCCTTTATCAAACTAAGAAAAACAAGGACTTCGAAAACGCGCAAAACACCGATACCGTATAAAAAAAAAGAAAAATATGCGAGTGCCCCTGTCTCCTTTAAAAGAGAAAATAGCCCGTAAAGTTAACGCCTCCCAACCAGCAAACAAAAAGAGTGAGTTCAGAGAGTGCAGAGAAACACACACACAAAAAAGAAAAAAAAGAGCAAAAATGAAAAGTCAAGGTCACGACACACTGTTGGAAGCAGTCTTCAGGTCTCCACTCGAAGTTGCTTTTTCTCTCCTCGCCAAGTAAGTGCTCTCCGATTGCGAATTTTCAGAAACCGCATCGGCTAGCTTCCTAACCACCGCTTGTCATGTTTTGTTGCTTAGCTCTCTTTTTCGTATGACTTTTGCGTGCTAATCTGGTTCGCGCAGGAAATGGCAACAGTCTTTGTCGTTCTTTGAAAAGCTGGAAAGGATTCTTTGGTGCAAAGTACAGATTTTTGCAAATATCAAACTTCTGCCTGCGATTATGGGGCACTTGCGGCTGGATAGGAGGCAGCGTCCGCGTGCAACCAGCAATCCTCGCCGCGGCTTGGCTGCTCTGCGCGGCTTTTTTTCGTCTCGGTAAGGTCCCGCCGGTTTTGTTTGGAGTCTAGCTTCATGGGAGCAAAATCACATTCCTTTCAAGGATACGATAGCCATACTGCAGATCGTGGATCTAAGCCCAAGCGAAAGGGCTTCGCGGTTAGCTAAAATGGTAAAAGAATTTTCTTTCCGCGCACACCAGGGTACTCTTATTCTGTAAACGTCCTCACAGAATAAAGAGTTAGAATGCCACTTTTTAATGCAAAAGCATTAACTGTCCCATGGAGCGAGCCGACGTCATCAGCCGCGCCAAACGGCACGTAAATTCTCCTGTCCCAAAGGAGCCAAGTGAAGCCGCGATCTGAAGCCTCCCAGCTTTGAAGTCGCGCAAAAAGCCACGCAAAATGGCAGACAAATTCACGTCTCCAAAAGGAGCGAAGTGATGAATTATACTCTCATTGGCAGGCGCGCATCATCAAGGAACGAGGCTCCCATTGGCTCTCAAGCGGCGTGGTGCCAAAAGCCGCCACCAAAGAAGCCCTCTCCATGGCGGCGCAGCGCACGCGGTGGCCCGGCGATGTGCGGCAGTGCGATGTGAGCCTGGCCGCCTGGCCGCAAAGCCTGTTCGGGCGAACTCGGAGGAGTTTGTACAGGCGAGCTCAGTGCGGCTCACGAGAGCGCGCGCTCGACCGTTGGCCACTACTTCGGCAGTACTGAAACGTGGTCGCCCATGCCACTACGCCGCAGACGAACTAAGGGAGCAAAAGAACGACATTCATGCTTTCGCATTCACAACTTAGGTGTCCTCGAAGTTTTAATTCCAGCTGTTAACCTGCCTAGAGCGTTATCACTTATGTTTTCGCGGGTCAAATGTTTTTCGCAGTCCGCTGAAGACTGTATTAACACGTGTTTACCGTATTGTCAAGAAAATAGCTTTTTATTATGAAGCATTGATATAGCGAATTACCGGATATACCAAACTAAAATGCGTGTGTGACGGAGTTCGTTATAAACGGGTTTGACTGTATTGAGGCATAAGCAGATGGTCTAATTTGACTGTCCAGAAAAAAAAGTGCACTATCACAGTCTGAAGTTCGGCACTGCCACCGCAAGTGAACTTGGCAGCTTTGAAGTTCCCTCATTTATCGGACACTCCACTATGTTCACCCCCAAGCTGACAGTGCAGTAGAAGCTACGCACTTGCTACACCAATCGACCGCCTCCGTTTAATTGCCTGATCCCGCCCTGTGTGCGTGGGTAAGGGCAAGAGAGTGGTCATGTGGCTAAAAAAAGACATACGACTGGTTCCAAAGAGCACGTAGCCTCTAACGTACTGTCAGTTTATGGGAGAACGGAGTTATACTCAAGTATGGCATCTTGCAATGCCTTGCCCATAGACCATCCGCTCATTCACACTACCTGCACAAAAATATGTAGGCTCAGAAAGGAGCCTTCTATGCTCGAAGGTACCAGACAATAAGATGTACAGGAATTCTTTGGATATTGACTGAGCTGCCCAAAGTTACTTTTCCATCTGCTGATTTGCATTGCAGTGTTATGTGCTGGAGCAAATCAAGGTCTGGAGGTCCTGAATGCTGAAACTAAACCAGAAAAGAGGAAAGCACCCTTTCATTTTTTGCCCTCCATCTCAGAAAAGAGAAGAGGGTTTCTCTCCTTTGATAAGATTATGCTACCTGGCCTACCAAATTATGGAGAGGAGAACAATTAAGTGCTCGAAGGAATGGGAAGAGGAAAACAAGGAAGGGATTACCAGCCACACTGAGAGCAATCTTGGATGTATGCCTTTAAAATATAAAGGCATTAGTGACCTTCCAGGCCCTGTAACAATTAACCTTTGTATGCCCTCAAATTAAGAAAAATGAGTGCTGTCGAGACCGGTTATAACGAAGTTGGTCATAACGAAATAGCGGCTACAGCGAAGTGATCACGATTTCCCATTCCCTTTTGCACTTCGTTAACCAAAGTCAGTTATAACGAAATAGCGGATATAGCGAAGTGATTTCTGATTCCCGTTGGCTTCGCTATAACCAGTCTCGACAGTACTCGCAACAATTAAGAAAAAGAGTACTCACAACTCAGAAATTTTACAGAACCAATATTTTTTAATTATTCCTTATAGGTATGGTAGTGTGTTTTAACTGGAACAAACTGATCGATTCAAAAGAAGTGGATATTTCAGATATTTTTTATTTAATAAAGTGATTTCTGCTACTGCTTACTCTGTATGGTTGGTTTGTTCTCATTTAGCCGCTGCTTTTCTGCTATTGTATAAGAAAGCATCTTACAAAGCAAAAGGTTGGTGCAGCACTGTTTACGTAAAGCCCCCTGTAAATGCATTTGAGGGGTTTATAAATGAGTGAATAAATGAATGAACATGCAGAGAAAATTTTTAATAACAATCAAAGGTTGAAAAAAGAAAAAAAAAAAAAAAGCATGATTGTAGAAAATTTAGAAATGTCCCTTTACCTCTCGAAGTTTGCAAAGTCCAGCCATGTCTGGGCATCGGTAGCCCTTCCCTGGTGGGTGACCTCGTTCCACAGCTCCCTGGCCTTGGGAAGGTTGTCACAAAACTTAGCCTGCACACACAAATGCAACAAAAATCACCCAAATTGTTTTGCTTCACAGATCTACCTCATGTCATCTTATGTGCAGTGCAAACATCTTTTGCAGTGTTTTCATAAAGTCAATTTTTCAGCTCAAATAGTACGCTGGTGATGCCCACAATTTAGGCCAGGACTAAAATGGACCAGTGCCCCTTATTTAACAATATTAAATTCATCAGAAAGTAAAAAGACAAAACATTCACAAAAGTATAAAGTTGCTGAAAGACCCAAATGTACTGCAACCAAAATAATTCTAGAGCAGGGCTTTGGAAATTGTTCCTGTGTCTAAAATACACACTTCACGTAGCCAGGAAGACATGCATTCACAGTATTCCTCGAAGTCTAGCACCAGTCGAAGTGGAAAATCAAATTATTTTTGTTACAAAGAAAGAAAAGGTCAACGTGTAAACCAGCAAATATGTAAAAAAAAAAAAATAATAAATCAAGGGCATGTATTTTGATTATTAGTACATAATGCACACAGATCATACGCACCTCAACCTTGGCCCAGTACTTGAGAATGGGTGAACAAAGGTCAGTCTCTTCCTGGTCTGGAAGACAGTGGCATAAGCCAACAGGTAAGGAGTTAGCCATCAAAGAGGCCAGTTCAAACTGCATTGCATTATGCATCGAGCTTTCTATTCGAAGAGTTCTGGACTGATGTATACTTGTTACCTTACTTTAAATTGTGTTTTTTCTCTCCACTCTTAGCTCTTCGCTCTTCTGTTCTGAACAGAGATTTATTCGTACACTCCCAAAAAGATGCTGACATTTCTCCCCCCACCCCCCCCTCTCCTCCACAAATTTTCTGGAAGTTCGTTATCCCCTCTGCCACTTGGCTCTCTACGAGATCCGATGCACATGCTCCGCTTTTTTCGCCAGGCGGCGGACAATACTACTTTCTGACAGTCGAATCCTGTAAATATTCAAGATAAAACATTAGTGATGATCTCGTGTTGTAATCTTCTAGACTTTCTGAAAAATGTTCTAGAAAAGATTATGAAATATTGTTTTGAAAAGTGAGCGATGCATCTTCAATTATTATTTTCAATGCCAGGAATATTGATATGAGGCTGTGTTAAAAGTGTGCAGCCATTTTGGAAGAAATACTAAAGTTCAGAACATGTATAGGATCAAAAAAGTCGAGTTACTGCATACTGAGTTTTTATTCGTAATTATATATAGTTTTCCAGAAAACTGACTAATATATGCTCTAAATGCAAAAATATGGTTTCACTTGTTTACTTGAGATCAATCTGTATGCCTTTAAAACCAAAGTACAGAGTGCATAGCGGATTCAATTTTATACACCCAGCATTTTTGTGGAATTTTATGTTGGGGAAAATTTCCTCATGAATTGTTTCTTGTCTTTAATTTTCTAGGCGTGAACATTTTTCTAGTATGATCGCTTTGTGCGATTTATTTATGACTTTCCTGTGATGAGTTTGTCCTTTTTAATTTCCTATCATCTGTGAAAGTGTATGAATTTTATCTCTAAATTTTATATCTTGCGCTACCACATTCAAAACCGCGAGGTTGTTCTGGGGCCCGAAGAAAATAAAGAATTATAATAATACAAGCTTCATGTACTATGCAATTTAGAAAACATATACAGTGAAACCCGTTTACAACAAACCCACGTACAGCGAATTATTGTCGATATCAAACGCAAAAAAAAATTAAATAAAAATGCATGTAAAAAGTACTTTTTATAACGAACAACATATTGGCTATATCAAACTTTTTCCCCCCGAGAAGGCTTCCAAAAACGTGCAAACAATCATTTTCTAGTCTGTCCCTTTCCTCCAAAAAAGAGTAGGAAAGAAAGAAAATTCCAAAAGCTCAAGTTGCAAACAATATTGAGCGAAGAGAAGCGACTCAGAAGGGGAGAAAGCTAAAAAATACACTCTGCACGCACGCACAGAAAACAAAAACTTTTCATCCCAAAGCGTTTGTCCACGAAGAAAAGCAATTCAAAAGGAGAGATAAGCTAAAAAAAAAAAAACAAATTGTGCACGCATGCAAAAAGAAAAAAAAAACAAAAAAACTTTACAGCACGGTGTTACAAGGCGGAAGTGAAGAAATGATAAAAAAAGAGAAGCTCTTGCCTTACAACGAACGCATCCTGGAAGTTCGTTGTAAATGTTTTTTGCTATATCGAACTGATCGTAGCGTTTCCTGCTGTTCGTTATAAACGAGTTTGACTGTAGAGCTAAAAAATGTGTTTACTATCACTGAACAAATCTGCTGAATATGGTTACTGTTATGAGTGTTTCTGATATATCAGCAAATAATGAGAGTTGAATGCATCTGATTTTTTATGTTATAAAAAAAAATCTCATTAATAATTGAACTGAATTTCTTATCAGGTGGGTTATAGGATGCTATCTTTGGAGGATTTATCTCAGTGTTTGCCTAGAAATATTCAGCTCCCTCTAAGATAGTTAGGATCTTTACATGCACTTTTCGACACAGTAAAAGAATGCATACACAGTTACTATGTAGATAGAAAAGTATATTTTACTATTGCGGCTTAGATAGTCGCGACAAAATTAATCCTTGATTGCGTCTTGAAAAGGTTTAATATTTAAGTAACGTATTTTACGGACTATACATGTTTAAAAGTTCAAATTTCAGGCTGTGCGGACTATACAGGAATTTTGTAACACGCGCAAGTTGTTCCTGCTGTAACATGCGCGAGTTGTTCCCACGTATATATTATTTTTAGCTGTAACACGCGAGAGTTGTTCCCGCGTGTATATTGCATCGTGAAATGCGATTCTGTTGCGTCCGCGATTAGCGGTATTTGTTTATGTGACATGCAAGTTTGTAGCGTATTCCCACGTTTTTGTCCGCGATCTGCACGCAAGCGATATCGGTTTCCGTGACAGGCAAGATTGTAAGCGGGTTCCCGCGTCTTTATTGCACCATGAAACTTGAATCTGCTGCTTCCGCGATCTGCGGTATCCGTTCCCGTGAGATGCGAGTTCTCGGCGGGTTTCCGCAAGTTCTTTGCACCGTGAAACGTTAATCTGCTGCGTCGGCCACTTGCAATATCCTTTCCCGTGACACAGGAGTTGGTAGCGAATTCCCGCGTGTTTGTCGCATCGTGAAACGCGAATTTGCCGTGTCCGTGATCTGCGGTATCAGTTCCCGCGTCACGTGGTTTGTAGGGGGTGCCCCGGCGCTTATCATCAATTTTTGATAAAGTTTTACTGTGGCATCCCCAAAGATAGCCCACCTCATGTTTTTCACCATTTATCTCTTCATTTTGGGTGGGCGTCCTTACAGGGATTTTACGGTATACACTCGGTGTAGACTATAGCCCCAAAAAATGCGGTAACCCAAGCTTCTTTTTAAATTTCATTAACAGCAACAAACTTTATACTTAGACCTTAAAAAAGCTGAGTGACCAAGGTTTCCAACTTCCAGAATTGCAACAAAAAGAATACAAGCTGTAACAGGTCTGCTCTTGCATTTCCACGAGAGAATTCCGTTCGCAACGATTCAGTTATTTTTAATATTGTAAACTATCATACAGGTGACCCCCATTAGTATTATCGAACAATACTACCCTTCCTGGCCCTGCCTTTCTGCCCCCCCTAAAAAAATTGAAACAAAAAACGAAGCAAAGCACCCCCTTTAATGTTAGTAACCCGTCCCCCCCCCAAGCTGATATCCTGAATAAACCCCTAGGCCCCAACCCTACTCCCCCACTTCTTTTTTCACTAACTAGCAAATGAGCGCTTCTGCAGGTTGGCCTGTGTTTATAGATAGACAACTGCGAGGCAAGTAATGCTCACATTGTACCAGGTGTTCTACAGCCTTCTCAAATGCTCTTCGCAGGTCTCGCAGAGCCTCCGAAGAATCTCCTGAAAGTAGTATAGCGAAGGGTAAATTGCTGTTAGCAGCATTGTTTAGTTATCTTTTAGTTCTCATACACATCGTGGAAAAAGATAAGCATAATGTTAAAAAATAAAACTGTCCCGAACAAGCTATTGTAACACCACATGCAACGAAGGAAGCCTGAGAGACACCTGCAAGGTCACAGGTCACAATAAAAATATTCGTCATCACTCGTCTCCTCCTTAATAAATATGTGAAACTTGGTCCAAAATATTTTATAATGAAAGGTGGTGAACAACCAAGGACACTGTTGCGTGGAACTGCTCATGCAATTATTACAGTGGAAGGATGAATTTTATGTTTTTTAGGGCTACAATAAAATCTAGATTTTAAGGCAGACCCTATGGTGGTTTGCATGAGGTGATCACAGACCTCGCATACAAAGTTTGACAAAGAAGCAGAGATGGAAAGGAGTCCTGCGCTCACCCTGTGACCAGTCCACCCTCCGTCGAAGGTAGTCCAGGAACGTGAGCCAGAGCTTCTGGTAGTCCTGGCCCTGGCCAAAGCCTGCCCCCAGAGCCTGCTCCATAGCCTCTGCATTAATTGTGAACCCAGTTCATTTAAATTATAAGGTTGCATTCGACCAGCATATTTTCAGTTATACATACTCGTCGAGGCGTTTCACATGGCAATTTTCGGTTTCGTGCTATAAAAATCCCGTGGGCACGGCACGCATTTCAGCTGCCGTTCATGCTTTTTTTATGGTTGCAGGAGCCATGCTAGCAATTAAAATCTACGAGTGGAATAGAAGCATGTGAAATGGGCTATTTTTTGCTAAATTACTTTTATATTGTAATGCAAACAAGGTTTGGCATCAAATACTGAATTTGTGTCCATGCCAGTAGAACTGCCCCCTCTTTATTTTCACCAAATTATACACTGCACACAAGTGTAAGGTTAAACTTTTCAGTTTATTTTTGTATAAAACTCAAAGGGTGTTTTTCAGAGTTCATTTCCAATGGCAAACCACAAGCATGGTAGCACTTATTTTCTTCGAATACCCAATTGCTTAAAATCCAGAGTGGAAGTACAGTTTATACACAAAGCACAGCATGGTATGGGAGAAAATGTTTGCATTGCAAGTTCAAAACATTGCACTAAAGAGAAAGTTACGCAAAAATTATCAATAAACTGATTCAAAGAGGAGCCAAGTACTACTCCACAAATTTTGACAGCTTCTAATTTTAGGTAAGCATGCATTCAGCACTCTGAGGTAATTCAGTTACCTTTTTGTGGGACCCTACAGGTGCTGGATCAACATATTTGAGAGCCACAGTCGAAAAACAAGATTTCAGGCAGCATGGAGAGCCCAAACCAACAATCAAAAAAATGACTAAAAAAAATGTTTGTGTTTAGACAGCGTAATGTCAGCCCGCCTTTGAGGTATCACGACACTGGTTTATATTATAGACGAGACATTTAGCAAGTGCAGTACGACCACTAGCCCGGGGTCTTTAACGTGCGCCACGCAGTAGTGATGCACGATTGCACGCCGCTACAGCACTCCTCCAGATCGAGACGGGTAGGGGGCAGGGATTGAACCCGGGATCCCGGGGCTCTGCAGCGTGAGTTTTCGCTCCACATGCTCCGAGCCGCAGTGCGTTAACGCTCTCGAATCTGCAGAACGGCCCACTCTGCAAATTCCGCGCACTCACGATCACCCAACGACTATGACGTGCACTCGACCACCGCGGCGGCGCACATCCTTGCACCGACGCCCTTTTACCGGTGAGCTTCTGGTGAGGGCTGCGACTCCTCTCCAGGGCCTTCAGGTGGGAGACCCACAAGGAGGAGGACCAGGGACAATTACGGACAGAGCGCTCGTGGCACGGGAGAGACACCGCGTCCACCTTCAGCTTGGTGTCCTGAAGCAGAAGACGGACAAAGGAGACAGCCGTCAAAGATGGGGGAATGCCGATGTCGAATAGCGCGAGGCAAGAACCACGGTCACTGACAAGGTGAGAATGACAGGGAGGAGCTTCGGTTGTATCGCCTCCAGCGCAAGCTCCCTACCTTCGACGACGCGCAGCCAAACAAGGAGAAGGCGGGGAGAATAAGCTGGAGGCCGGGCAGTTGAAAGGCGCACCCTGCCCTTCTCACCCTGTCAGGGACTATAAGAGCCACAAGTTTGAGGGTTGTTTCATTAAAACAGCACTAAGCAAACAAAACAACGGCTATACTCTGGTTCACTTTAAAGGGCAACTCCAGTCAATATTTTGCAATTTGGGATTACGACTGGTTTATGCCCAC
This sequence comes from Ixodes persulcatus, assembly GCA_013358835.2. Lineage (NCBI taxonomy): Eukaryota > Metazoa > Arthropoda > Arachnida > Ixodida > Ixodidae > Ixodes > Ixodes persulcatus. The sequence continues at coordinate 661,128 of JABSTQ010010991.1, forward strand.
TCAGTGTCCCCAAATTACAAGATATAATTTTTTTTAATTTTTTTTTTAAATATTGTGTGTAGTTTTATAAATATCACGGCTCAAAGTTTGGTTTCGGGCATCTGCGGCAAACCCGAAACCATCTGCTAGAGGGATGGCAACATGAAGTAAAACAAACTACAGAGAGGTCACATCCTGTAGTACAGTTCGATAGTCACTGTGCTGTGCGCAACTAGGAAGCCATATAGGTAATGACTTATTTATGGCAGTGTGCAGCCATCAATGTGTCACGAATGACAGCATGCCTCTTCAGATTTCCTTTAGCTTCTGGAACAGCTACACAGCTTTCATAAGTGGATTTTGCATGAGAGCTTCTTTAATTGCAACCTAGGACCCAAAATAACGCTGCAAACTGGCCAGCCCTAAGAAACACCTCATGTGTCCCAAGGTCTAATGACGGGCACACCCACATAACTGCCCGGGTTTATTCAGCTATGGAAATCCGAAACACTACACAGATGAGAATATAATCTCACTGTCTTTATCTGATCAAATTATGTTTTAAGAGGGCACACCACCTACTACAGTTTCTGAATCTCTAGGAATGATGCAGCCTTAAAACCGATGAAGGAAAAAAATAAAATCTTCCCTTCATCAGTATTTCCCTCATACCAGTATCTCAAATGGCTGCATTAGTGTTACAAGTATACCCACTTTGCTTCAGATTATCCATATTTATATCTTTACTGCAATAGTGTTTACTATAGAGAAATTCTACTGTATTTAACTGAAGTAGCATGGAAGTTTCTTTCTGCGCCCAGTGCTCGAAGCCCGCTGCAAACACACCGCCGACTGTCCCCACTCCGTGCGGGCAAGGGCAGCCCCAGCACCCACCAGGTACGCCATGTAGCGCTCCCAGAGCTCCGGCACCAGGCAGTGGTCCGAGATGGCCCGCTCGTAGAGGCTCTGGACGCGGGTGGGGTCTCCCTGGGCCTCCTCAAAGTCCAGGTAGCTCAGGTAGGTAGACAGCGCCGGGGTACCCTCACCACCCAGCTGGAAGCATGGGCCACACTTCAACCAAGAGCCTCAGGCACGCTTACAAAGGCTTTGAGAAGGTCTACTCATCTGCCGCACAATCCCAAACTAACACCCACCCAGGAAAGGTTGCCCATCTCACGTTTTTCTTTCTATTATCTCCTCTTCACCTTGGGTGGGTGCTTCCTCAAGTCTCAGCCTTTCCAATGTCCAAAGGAGAATGGTGAAGAGGCTGTTTATAAAGTTGGTTTTGCAGCTTTTTGAGTGGCATGTGGTATCTGCCCCCTCAAAGGTGTTATGAAAAGTTCTGGTTGCATTCTTGCAATGAAACAGTTTCCAAGGAGACAAACAAACATTGTGAACAAGACTAACGTCCTACCCAAGATCGAAAGCAAATCGGGTGAAAATAAGGGGCAGGCTAACTTTCGGTACGCAATAAATAAAAAGTTGAAAAGATGCTAGTTTTAGATTTTGTGAGCTGCGAAACTTGTGATTGTGGGGAGGGGCAATGAATTGAAGATGACGGCCCTTTCCAGACAGCATTGCTCGCTTATCTACCACCATATCTAGGTACAGGGGTGGAACTCATGAAATGTACTTGGGAGCAGCCATGGGTGCAGCTGAAACAGCTGTTTTGGAGCAGGTTGGGAGCAGCTAAAACTACATTCTGGAGTGGCTAGGAGCAGCTCGGATCAGTTTTCATTGCACTACAGTTTGTGTTTTAGACGAGCACGGGAGCAATTTCACTTGTGCTTAGCAGCACAGATGAACATGAGTGGTAAGGACCTAGGTAAATGGGATAACAGTGCAACAGATGCAAAAACTTGAAACTTTGTGAGCCTTAATGAGAACCAAAAAGCAAGTACCATATGTTTCTGAAGATAGTGTCCTTGATAATTTCTGAGTGGCTTTCAGCTGCTCAAAATGCAAACCAGCGCTGCTAATCGCTCGACAAGGTAACTATATGTGCGAACCACGTGACGTGCGTAAGCAACGGACGTGCAGTTGCGCGGAGGAACAGGGCAACAAATTTCGAGTTTATCCTATTGTGCAATTCAATATCGAAACAGCAGACTATGATTAACGGAGTTACCGTATTCGAAGCGATAAGCAGGAGCAAGGTTTCGGATCGAACCGCGTTTCAGTTCTATCAAATCACGATTTATCTTGTGGGAATGAGGTTCCAACTTCCAACGATGAAGCACTCAAAGGAATCTTTCGCTCATTTGTCTCCAACTGGCTGACGTCCGGATCCTGGGCCGCAAAGCCTCGGGCAATCTGACGCTTAAAGACTCGATCTCACCTCGGCCGACTTGCTCAACCGCTTATGGTTGAAGAACAATCCAGTCGCAGGTGGTGTAGCGCTTGGAATCCGACCCCCCCGAGTTTTTTCATGCGCTTCCGACTCGGGATACACAGGAAAAATAAACAAAACAAGGATTGCAAGGCCAACCAAGCTAAATGCGCTCCTTGTTGCCAATTGAGTCGATAAAAACCGAAACCAAGACAAAATACAATTTTTTTTGGCGCACGTTTTGCGATTTGGTGCATAACGGCGCGAGGTATTGGCTGTGGCGCAGTTTCCGCGACATGGCGCAGACAAATGCGTCTGGCGCAAAATGGCACAAATGACGCAGCCGTTCCACTTCTGAAGTAATCCCATTTCTGCCTAGATCCCCAATGGTCAAGGCCCTGCTATTACTACAAGTTAGCTACCTTTCAATGTTTTTGAAAACAAAATAGCCAATCATGCCAAAAATAGGGGTAGGTTATCTTTCAGGAGGTGGGGCCTCTCTGGGGATATTACAATACACACGTGTAAGGACAAAGCTAAGACTGTTCTGCTCATGGCAACACATTAATGCAAAGCCCGGCAATACACTGACGGTGCTAAAGCTAGGAAATCTTCGTAAATAGACAAAGAAGGTATGGAGAAAACTGCTGCTTAATATGTTTAGTATGAGCATCCATGCTCTATGGAGTCAGATTTTGTTTGTTGTGCAGACATCTATACAAATGGCAAGCACTAAAATATTGCAGGATTCTTTTTCCACACTTCTTTTTCTAGAAATAACTTCCAGAGCAAACGAATCATCTGGGTAGTGCACATCACCGACCCTTCCTCCTTTTTCTAAGATCAGTAATGTTTTTTTAATGCGGCGATTCTCAACAGGCCACTATTGCTGTTATCTGCGAAGGGGCCTCTAATCAAGAGGCAAGCTCTTTGTGTTGTGTTGTCCTTCGTCCTTTCCCCAGTCTCGGAGGTTTGTCTTAAATTATGTTAAACCTTCACCAGCTCGTTTGCGCCCTAAATTTTTGTAGGCCAGCTCCCTTTTCATTTTGCACTGTTTGGAACGGCTCACCAGATCTGTCTCATACTTCTGGATCTTGTCAAGGCGCAGCTTGGCCTTCTTGTACTGCTGCTCCACGGAGGGCTCGATGGCAGCCTCGCTCCACTCCCTCAGCTCCTCGTATGTCTTCTCCATGCCTGGAAAAAAGCACAGCCAGGCACAGGAAATTGATTGCGAGATCGCATCCATGCTTCGCGCATCGAACACACTGCCATGGCTTCGCGTCGCAAGCACGACAGTTCGACAATGAAAACACATCCTGCGGTTTTGCAACAATCGCGGCTCTCACATCGTTTCAACGACATCCCCCAAGGTGAACAAAATAAACAGAAAGATTTCTGTTAATAAACAAAAAACAGGAACTGAAGGGCGGCTAACTGGTATGTGGGCAAACTGGCGAGTGATGCCTCCCGAGATCCAGAACGTTTTTTTGCTTCTAAGCTCTCCCGAGTGGCCAGTTTCAAGGTGGCTAAAATAACTTACTGGCACAACTCGAAGGTAGGCCGGAAAAGGGAGAACTAAGAGGACTTGCCAAAGAGTGGTACGGAAAGCTGCCGCTTGTAGAGGTTGTACACTCGGTTCCTCTGGCTCACAAACAGGTCCCGCTGGTCGCTCGACGAGCCGCCCTCTTCCGCGCTCGGCTGGGGGTCCCAAAAGGAGAAGCACCAGTCAGGGGCACCGTCTCAGACAGAGACACAGATCCTGTTTGGGACTCTGGCAGCAGCCAGAGTCCCGAACAGGCTTCACAAAGTTTGGACAAACACACAATGTCTCTTTGCTTGCTTAGAGAAAAACTCAAGTCAATCAAAGACTAACAAAAGAGCCATTTATAGAGCCATTCAAAAAACAAAACAGAATGACACCTTCTCTCTGGCTGCTGCCAAAGGAGAAGTAATGCAATAGAATTTTGGATGCTTTGTTTTCCCACTAAAGTTAGCTATCTAGCTGTGATTGACAGATGCACACAATCTCATAGTTTGATAGCCCAAGAAATGCTACCGCATTTAAAACACTGCTTAGAGGGGGAAGAAAAGTTCCTCGACTGTGCCTGATACTAGTAACTCGACGGTTTTCCACACCTGAGCTGGAGTTGGACAAAACGTGAGCTGGAACGAAGAGGCTGAACCATACGGCACCAATGGCTGGACTCTGGGGGAACACCAACGAGCCATGAAGAACCAAGGATGATGGACGGATGTACAATCATGTCTCTTTAGTATGGACTCCATTAGTAGATATCCCGCCATAGAAACAAAACTTTTGGGGACGAACTGGGTAAATAGGTGCATTTTAATGTGAAACATTCTTTGGCTAGGTGTTTGGCATTTCGTGAAGCCTGCACAAAGATGAAGCCTGCTAAAACGTGGCATCTTGGGTGGCGGGGAAGCAAAAACATGTTTGCACCAGGCGGGAATTTAACTCAGACCATATAGATCGTGAAGCGAGCGTCTTTTCAGCATGTCACGACACATCACCGTGAGTTGAGGCGCCGTTTGGCAGGAAAGCCTTGCGGGGCATCCGCAAAGTGTCCGGGAAATAGCAAGTTGGCATCCTGTCACACATTCTAACATGAAACATTCTTTGGCTAGGTGTTTGTCATTTCGTGAAGCCCAGATAAAAGTGAATGCTGGATAAAAGCGTGGCCGCGACGATCAACACTGATTATTATCGTTATTGGGTTGCAGAGGAGGAGTGGCTGTTCGATGCCGACTGGTTAACAAGGAGGTCATGTGACCAAAGGGGTGAGCGAGGAGGAGTGAGGTAGGCATGGAAGAGCTCAACCACCTGCACACACTGAAGGAGAGGAGCCAGCGAGTACGGAAGGCTCTTGAGGATTGCCAGGTTAATCAGCCTGATTAGCGGTAGTATTGCTTCATTTTAGGAACAACTATCAAGTGTACACATGGTACGCATTAAACTATCTGATGAAGAGCGCCGTGAACGTAGGCGTCCGGAAACGCTGAGTGCCGCTAGACATTTGTGATGCAAGAACATTTCACGTATCCATCACATGTGCTTAGCAATTTGCCATACAATTTTTGTCTCGTTATTATGGAAGGCTCACGTTACGAGCAATATTTGGGGGAATCGAAGTGTCCATGTTAACTCTTTCCTGACTGTGCCCACAGAGCGTCGATCACCCATGGTCGATGGCTGTGGAGGCCCCATTTCGAAACTCCCGCGGAGATCTTACACTCAGTACACCATCTTGTAGGTATTTTGAAGACTACAGCTTTGATTTCTGCGTTTCTCGTCTTTCCGCTTGGCGGCAACTTTTAAGCTGAGCGTGAAACCGGCAACGGCCTGTCGTCGTGTGCAACGGCCGAGGCCGCCTCCACGTGTCTGGCACGCGCTAGCAAGCATGGTAATTCTCGCGAATCCTTCATCAATTTTTTCAACTCGAATTGCGGCAGTGGGTCTGACGAGGAAGCCAGATCATCATATTTCAATTCTAATGGCCTCCGCTTCAAACTGAGGAACTGCTTAGACTGACGGTGTGTCATTCCTGAGGGCCGACCCGGTTTTTCGGTAGATCCAAGTCTTCTTGAGCTAGAGCTCGCGTTTTTGCTCGCGGAGGTTTTTCGTCTCGAAGATGGGAAGCATTACATAAATTTCAAACATTTCTGGCGCTTTTTCTCTTTCTTCTCGACATACGGCAACATATTTCCCCGGTTTAGACCGATTTGTGGAAAACAATTGTGTTTGACCAACTGCACAGTGCATTAAAACTTAAGTTTCTGCTTTTTATCTAGCTTCATTCCTATGCACGGCATCATATTGTAAACCCAATATAGTTTTTTCATGGAAAAACACGCAACAAAAAGCCACACAAAACTGGCATTTTCCCCCACGGTCAGGAAAAAGCTCACGAGACTGTGGTGACTATACCGTTTGTACTGAGTGACAGCTTGCACCACCTACGGTCGCCAACAGGAAGAGACCGGCAAAGGTTCCTTTTGGACGTTCGACCTCCCGCACGCACCCGTTGCCCTCTGCCGTGCTTTGACTCTGCTCGCGCACTCGAGGCTCACGAGACAACGCAACATTATTGAGGGTAGGAAGCTTGCGTCGAAGACAGGACAACTGAGAGACCTCCTGCCGTTCTTGTCCTGTCGACGACTACGGATGGATGCCAACAGCTGTACCCTTCATGACGAGCGGTAGCTTGCGCCACCTGGCCTAGAAACTGAAAACGCGATTCCTCCTCTCGCCCTTCTAAGCCAATTTTCTTCCCCTCTGCATTCTTGTAACTGTCCCCAGGCAGTGTGGGACGTCGCCGGGACGGCGGCGGTCCTACCTGCATGGTGGCCAGCAGGACGGCCTCAAACTCCCGATAGGCCTCCCACAGCAGGGCCCCCTGGGACACATGCAGGCCGGCTCCCGTGATGGCCCTCTCAAAGACGCTCCGCACGCGGTCCAGGCCCCCTTCGGACCCCATCAGCCCTATGGAGAACTGGGCATACTCCAGCCACAGGGCCACCGCTGGAAGGGAAGGGCCAAAGAGGCACTGGTGAGGAAAAGCTAAGCCACTTCTCTGTGAAAAGAGGGTAGTCGAGTTCTATGTGCAACCATATTTTTGCAGCATCAGCTGTTAGTGGCCCGTCCCCCAGTTTTGCGACGGCGTGAGCGTAAACGGAAAGTTTCCCCGTTAAATTTGTCGGGAAAATTAATGTCCCGTGACCTACAGACAAATTCAGGTTCATCGCTAAATTAAGCGGAAACATTGACATCACGTGACCTAAGCAATAATTCAGTTTCCCTGCTAAATTTAGCGGAAAAATTGATGTTGTGTGACCTATGCACCAATTCAGTTTCCCCGCTAAATTTGGTGGAAAAATGGATGTCACATGACCTACAGACAAATTCAGGTTCCCTGCTAAATTTAGCGAAAATATTTATGTTGCGTGATCTATGCACCAATTCAGTTTCCCCACTAAATTTGGCGGGTAAACACATAGCAACATTAAAATAATTAATTAATCAACAATGTATCGACGCTAAATCAATGCAACATCATTTTAATATCAGATCCCCATATGGCGCACAATCGGTGCAATGTCAATTGATCGTCATCGTCATATCGTTGAATAATCAGCACAGCTGCCGCTGTCTAAACGTGTCACATCTTGTAATCGTCGCGCTACTTTTTTTTTGGCTTCGTACATTTTTTAGAGGCTTCAATAAATTTATGCCAAACATTATGTAGGTGACTCAAAGAAAAAAATAAGCAACGAAAATCTCGCAGAATATTTGGCTGATATTCTGTTCTTATTCATAGCGCCTGCATAAAAAACCGAACACTTGAGATTAAATGTGGGTTATGATGTCTATAAGTGCTGCTTTCTCAGTGAGTACAACTGCAGAGGTAAAGGAGGCTAGAGCACACGAAAGCGGTGTATTACTGATGTTAACTCATTTATGCAGACCCCCTCATGGCACTTTTTTATTGGTAAAATCATTGTCAGAGGCCTTGTGCATTGCAGAGTACCAACTCCAACGTCTAAGCAAAGAGGACAGTGAAGTTCTCTTCGGAGCAGCACAATGGGGCCATCTTGTGACCAACTGTCAGAGGAATCTGCAGTTCCTCATGCAATAACTGCTTTGTTGATTAGTAAATTACTGAACAACATTCACGAGTAGCAGCAGATGCCCCTTTCACACCAATAAACAATGCTTGTAAAAAACGGGTAAATAAATAAATGTGCCTTCATAACACGAAATAAACCTCAAATATGCTAAAGCCATGCCTGCTTCCATCTGTCTGCCGATCAAACAGAAGTATGAAATGAAGCAAGTATTTCTCTATTACAATCGAAACAATGCTGGCATTGCATCGAGGAATGGCGAATCTTGCTTCAACTCTTAGAGGAAAACAAAAAAAAAAAAAGACGCAGTTACAAGTTTATTTATTATTTGAGAGCCTTGACTCCCTAGAAGAACGTAGGAGAGTTCATACCCACACAAGGAGAGCTCATACTCACACAAATAGTCCTTCACAGCACGCTCGAACAGCTGGATCACCCTTTCCTTATCTTCGTCGCTTTCGCAAAGCTTGGACTCATCCTTAATCCAATCCAACCACAGCTCTGAAAAAAAAAAATTAAATAAAAAATGCTCGCCAGGCGCAAACATTAAACAATAAACGCCAACAATGCAAGAACTTTACCTGGTGTCAACGGGAAAATCTTGGCCATAGCCTCCCTAGCTTCTCGAAGTTTGTCAAGGTTTCCTGTCTTGCGGAGATACCCGATGAACTCCATATGACTGTCGTAGTGAAACGGGTTGCCCTTGATCTGAGGATGGAATTCGAAGTGATCGGTGTAAAAGCGCTGTGACACACAACTGCATTGATGATTGCAACAGCAACGACAAGCGAGACACGGCATCCACGGCATGGATACCCGTCACATTTCTGCCACGCTGTCAGGGTGCCCACCTTGTCTTCAAGCTCCAAAATATGCTTTTCTTCTTCGGTGTCCTCATTAACGTCGCTGTCTGAGTCGGAACTTTCATCTTGCATCGGCTCGTCGGCATTATTTTCGGGATCAGTGTCCATCTCTTCGGTCAAATCGCCGGCCGAGCCCGCCATGTTTGATGTCTCGGTTTCCGCAAAACCTGAATTGAAGCTGGTAAAGCGGGTAAAGGAGAATAACGTTGGTAAAAGCTAGTCAGAACCGATGTCTTTAAATGTTATCAACTAAAACCATGCCAAATGTTTCTAGGTTATATAAATTTAAAAATAAAAAGCAATTGTATAAATCAAGTGCAAATAATTAGTGGGAATTTTGATTACGTCAGGTTTTTGTTTCCCACGTGCTTCGACGTTTGAAATGTTTGTGTGGTTTACGTCTGCTCAATGTCAGTCTTCTTTCGTTAAAATTTTGCCTTCCGAGCTAAGAATAACAATTAAGAAAAGCGCCTTGCAAACACGCATTTTCGTTGCTCGAACGATGAAATGGAAACGTTTTTGAAGCATCTATTTTGTCTATTGGCACTCACAATCTCGCACGCTGCTAGTCATCAAGGCGGTTTTGAAGGTAAGATGTGAGACGATCGTTCATTAAAATTAGGAAAAGAGAGGAAAAACGAATCAAACGAGCCGGTTGGGATTGCTAGGCGTTTCCCACATTCCTCTGGAGAATAACTGACACACAGTGGAAGCACAGAACCAGATGTCTTTTATGTCGTGTGTCCGAATTTTGCTCTGCACATCGAGAAACCGATCTCAAAAGAAGTCAATAATTTATTTCTATCGTTTCTATTTTGTTGTTCGAAAATTTTGGAAACTTTCAGTCTGAAATAGCCCGAATAATTATGACAGCCTCACACCAAGTGATGGAATACTTTAACGCCAAAAGATCAAATGGAAATGGAAGCATCTAAATGTTCTTAAATTGCACTGCGCTCTGTTGTGTCAAAGGCGCAGGTGCAGACCCGGAAAGCATTCAGGAGCCTAGCTGGCTAACCTATGCATTCTTTGTTGGTAGAGCCAGGCATTGTCTTCGTGATCCTGACTCAAGAAAACAGCCTCAGTGCTGGAGCAGCCAGGACCCTTTCCCAGAGCATACATCAACAGGCAGCTGCACTGAGTCTGGTACGCCGCACATTCATTTCTCGCAACCATGCCGGGAACTGATTGCAGCCTCGCTGGTGTTTCAGGGAGATCCCGTCGTTTACCTGACCCACGAACACTGGCCCGATGTGTTGGGTTCGTGGACCATATTTCCCCTTCTTGAACGGTGAGGAGGCAAACTACATTCTCCAAAGAAGGCTGTTTTGCACGCTTTTATACTTTATTTCGGCATAACCTGGTAAACGATAAAAGCTACGTCCTCAGCAAACCATGCGTAGCAACAAAGTGAGGCATGTGACAACGTATCAGCCGAACGGACCCGTCCTGTGGAGGACCGATACATGCTTTGCTCCGTCGCTCCAGTTGGCTTATGAGGGTTGTAGCGCTCACCCTTTGCCAAGTTATGATGAAAGGAAGTATAGGCTTTTCCATCTCATAGTTGCTGAGGGAGATGCGGCGAGGACGCATCTCGTCCTAGCCATGCATTTAGCTTTCGTAATTCGTGATGTGGCATCGCTTGTCATGGTGTTGTCGTCCGTATTGGTCGGGATATACTACATGCTCTTACAGTTTCACGCTTCAACCACTTGGCCTCAGTCACCGATGTTTCCTCGATGCACAGACACACGAGCACGCATCTTCTTCCGATCCTTTTGCAAATTTTTGTCACATCACCAAACGATGGTCAGGCTGGTCTTTGATGAGACCATCGTGGGTGGAGTAACCCTCTAGGTTGTGCAGATCAAGGTACACATACTGGGCCAAGCCATAAGGCCCGATGTTCAAGAAGGACAGTCTCACCATGTGGCCTCGCTACCAGGAGAGCAGTAATAAAGCCATACCAGATGATCATCAAGATGTAACAGGGTTTATTTGAACGAGGTTTCCCTAAACGCACTACGGCCGGGGAGCGCTGCGGGTCATAGACCCCTAACCACCGTCGACTGAAGAGCCAAGGGGGTTGTGTTGTCAGAGGACAACAGTACGAATCTTTAATCTATCGAGTTCAAAAATCAACTTTCCCACCGCTCGAGCACGTACAAGCAAGCTCCCTCGCGATGGCGGGTTTCTCGAGGGAGGATTGGAAAGACCTCCCCAAAGGAATGGGAAGGAGAATACAGAAAGGGAGAGAGTCTAAACAGATTATCAGGTTCACAACCCTTGCATGTGACAACACGATCAGCATGCTCAGTCGCATTCACATCAAAGTTGGAGGTTAGCTCTATGGCATATCCTTTACTATACGGATTCAGCTACATAACATTAACGGAGGTTCTCTTGTGCCTTTCAGGCTGCTTGAGGCTCACAGAGACGATGGCCGATGGTTTTTTTTCTGCGAGGATTCAACCCAGCTGGACCTTGGTCGCCTTGTGAAGTTACTAAACAAATACAACTGCACTGATGTAAGATTTTTTTAATGTGCACCCTATTACACTGTTTGTTAGCTTAGTTTAAGAATTGCGGGCTTTGATTATGGTTTCCAATTTACTGTATTTACTGGAGACCGTCAAGAATGTAGACCAAATATTATTTAGGCCAATCTTTTTTTGTTTCTGTTTTTACACAATTTATGTTGAACACGCACCTAGCTGTTTTGTTTCAATGTGTATGTCCGCCTAATCTGGTCTTTAACCCTTTGACGGTCAAACTTTTTTCCCAAACGATGCTTCCCAGTGGTCGGGTTTTCTTTTCAGAGGAACAGTATAAAGGGGGGTCACTGCTCAGGTTTCGTCTTAATTATCTAGCGGGAGCACATACAGTGCTTGCAAGCTGTTCACGCTCAAAAGCATCAAATGGAAATATTGAAGGCAAAAAAGTTGTCGCTTTTCTACCATTTGGTTTTATTTCGGTGCGTCCAGTTCTGCGGCATTCTGACAGCCTCAGATATCGAGCTGGAGCTACTTTACAGAGTTTCTTCATTGGATGTTAAAGGCCGACGTACACTCCGCGCTTTCCACTTTTGCTTGCCTCCTTCTTTCCTATATTCTCTCCACTCTTTACCTTGCCACAGCTTGACTCCCCTCGCGCTATAGGAGAGGGGAAGACTGAGAGGATTATCTTCCCTGCAGAAAACCGACGTTGGACGTCGGCCTCTAAGCTCTCAAATTTAATTCTAAGAAGCGTTAAAAGTCTGAATTGGAAGAACCAGCGCTCCAGCTTTCAAATTAGATGCTCCGCGTCTAATTTGAAGACTATATAGCCCCAGCAAAGCAGAACACCATGCAAATACAAAATTCATAATTTGCCAATGACATAACAAACGGCAACACATCTTGCGGTGAGCACTATTGAGTGCTTAATTGCCGCCGAACATGTATGGTGACAACCATCAAAAGGTTAAAGGCCTCTCTCTACAATAAAACTTTGTAAGCAGTCAAGAAATAATGTGAAGGTGCCAAAAATTCGATTGACCATTTTGCATTTATTTTTATTTTATTTCTGACACCCTGTATGTAAACACTTCAAAATTTATAATACTGTATACATGTTTGCAAGCACGGCCTCCAGGGCGCCGCCATCTTGCTCAGTTAGGGTGCGCTTGGGCGCGTCATAATCTGATTACGACGCCTCGGTAAGGCGTCGTAATAGGATTATGGCCGTGCCCAAGTGCACCTCAACTGAACAAGACGGCGGAGCCCTGAGGCTGTACTTGCAAATGTGTATAAGCACCAGTGATGACAACCCATCCTTTCTGAGGATGTGCACTCAGAAAGGCTTGTCACCAGGTGAATAAAGACTTATTTTCAATACCGTCAAATCCCGTAAGGACGCCCATCCAAAATGACGAGATAAATTTGGAAAAACATGGGGTGAGCCAGCTTTGGGGATGCGACAGCAAAACTTTATAACGCACGTGCAGATCACGGACAAAAATGTGTGAACCCGCAAAAACTCCCTTGTCAGATGCACCAGTACCGCAGATCGCGTAGTTTATGCAATTTCCGTCGGACATCGCGTGATGTCCAACAGGAATAGGGGTGGGCGATATTTCGAAATTTTTATGTTTTAGATATTTAGCCACAAAAACGGGATGGACCATCTCACAGGGGAGGGCGCCCTTACGGGATTTTACGGTGGTGGCATTATTGTTATAAATAATTGAAAGAGCTTGAAGGGCACCACCTTCAGCTTAGTGGATGGAAAAGTGGACCTAGTTAAGCCAACAAAGTGAAGTGACTATTTTGTAAAGTCTGCCAGTGCTTTCCCCTCCAACGTCAAGTTACTTGGCTCGGGTTATTTATTTTCTATTTATGTCAAAGCTCTGTTGTTTATAATCTTTTTTTTAATTTTCTCTCAGTTTTAGGGGTTTATCACATACCGTTATTTTGCATAAATTTGAAACAATCTTAATTTTCTTTTTTTTTAACTGCCAGTTCTACATATATTTTTGCAAACGGTTTGTAAAATAAGCAGAGTTCAGCACTTTGTTGGTTACTTTTGACCATTCTTTAGTACACAGGCAAGCTGTGCAGGTATTAGTGTTCAGACACTTTTCATGTGCTAACTGTCCATGTACTTGGTTGTCACCATTTCGAGGTGCTAGAGATGCTTGCAACGGGTAGGTATGCAATTTGTTAGAGAGGCAGCTAAAGCCTCGTTGTGGGCAGCTAATTAAGCTTCAGCTGCCTTTCTAACAAATTGCATGCTTTCCCGTTTCGAGCAACTGTAGCACCTCGAAACGGTGACAACCACTCTAGTACAGCCTAGACAAAGACCCACCTATCCGCTTCTCAGGTTCACAGTGATGTACAGTTTCTGCCAGTATGAAAGGCCCACTCGGAGCGTGTGGCCGAGGCGGTGGCAGCGCTGCTGATGCTTTGGGCAATTCTATGTCGTTTTGAGGGAAGGAAAGGCACTTTGTGAGTGCGCACCTACTCAGATTGGCCGCACTATCGAGTTTAGCCGTCCTCAGGCCGACATGGAACTGCCCAAAACTCACAGTGCGCTCCTGCTCGCCACTATCTCACTCCTGTGTTCCAAGCGGGTCTTTCATATTGACGAAGGCTGTACTTGGGAGCTGTTTTAGGCAGAACTGTTTGACAGAGAATTCAGGAGGGTATGTGCTCAGTTTGGTTTCGATGTGTCACAGGAGCACATGTTGTTGTAATTGTCATTTATTGACGTTACTAAGACGCAGGCTCTAGCTTTGGGGCCAGGTGCCCACGAAACAGTTTTCACTGTAGGCAGGGTGCATGTCGACATGTCCGACATGAAGCGAATGGTCTCGTCTGCTCAGGACCACTTTTTGGGTCATGCACTCTGGGATCTGGAAAGCACCATCACCCATCATTTCGATGACCCAATGTCCCTGGCTTACCCAGCCATCTCGGCTGGCATGGTCCTCAGCTCCTCAGCCTTAAACAGGTGAGTCGCTAGAGATTGCAGGCTTTCACTGCAATCCTCCGTCGTAACTGGCTTCATAAATTATACTCGGCGTTTGTTTTTTTGTTCGATGTTGTCGAGGCTGACACAGCTTTCGGAGATGCTGAAGATTACTGCAGAGAAAGAAGGGTGAAAAGGGTGGAGGCATTTACCTTACCCACTTTCCTTACTCTTCACTACTTCTTCTGCTTCATTGGTACAAGCTTCAGTTGGAGAGGCATGCTTCTCGTTTTGTTCCTTTTCTTCTACTATATTACTACTCCACTCTTCCTTTAAGCACCAGGAAAGCTTTGCCCGTCTTCCGCATGTCGTGGAAGGTAGACACCGGGTACAAGGCCCGCTTCACGATTAACTTGTGGCAACTTCTGGCGAGTAGGTACAACAGAGCTACTGTATTTCAAAGTGGCAATATGTGTCGTGATCATATACGGAAACTGCAATATTTCTGGTTATTTTTTTTCCACGTCTTATGCACCCAACAGCATTTTTTAGGAAACTTAGCCTTGGTGTGTATGCTTTGTGGGCTTTGAAATGTGAGCAAGAGACACAAGTCGTGCATCAGCAAGCAGCAGTTTAGATTGGCTTTCTTTCCACACAACCCAGGCTCTTGTTCGACATGCGCATGTTTTGTGTAGGGCCGTTTTATGAATGAGAACTGCTGCAAAAAGACGAGGACAGAGGGAGTGAGATCACAAAGCACTTTGCAGCGACACTTCCTCTGTCCTAATTTTGTTACGGAATTTTTTATTTATAAGTCGTGTTACAAGCCACTTGTCCATTTTAGTGCTCGTTCCATTTGTGCATTTGTGTAAACGGTCGTCTCTCATTAATATGTGGACCCCTCCATTTCTAGAAAAATATTTCAAAATGTGAGTTGTCAACAATAATGAGACAATAGTGCATGTATTTACCCAGTTTGTCTCCAAAGATGTGTCTAGGTACATAGCAAGGTATCCACATTAATGAGGCATGGCTATATAAAATAATGCATTTTTTGGCACATTTCCAGCACATTTATTTATAAATAATTGCATGCATATAGTGCTCGCTAGAAAGTGGACACTCTGCAAATCTGAACCCCTATCATTTTTCACAAGTAGCATTATTTAAAAGTTTAGGCATTCAAATTGATCCTTGTGAGGCTTCAGAAAGTCTGAAAGATACTTGCCCTGCTTGTCATAAATGCATATGTGACCCATCTTGAGTTGCATTGGCAATAAATACCTAGAATGCAAGTTAATAGTAATATTCTTCCTTCTCAGTTGTGGTAACCATAGCAAAAATTTCAGGGCTGCGACAGCTTGGGCTCAAACAGCTTCTCACGAATTCTCGATTGATCGCCAGTATGAGGTGAGCATGACGACATTGTGAAGTTGTTAGATTGTTTCGTAGCTGCTTAATTATCCTCATTCCTTTAGTTTATTACAAAACATGAGGGTGCTATAGCAGTAAAAAAAAAAATTGAGGCAAGAACTGGGTGGAACAGAGCTTAGCATATGTGCAGAGCCTTGCATATCCGCGGATAACCACGGATATCCACAGTAAACTGGCGGATTCGGATAAAAATGAATCAGATTTGGCGGATTGCGAATCGGATGCGGATGCCGGGGGCTGCGGATGCGGATCGGATGCGGATATCCGCAAATCCAGATCTACATTTTTTTTTTTTTTTTTTTTTTTCCGAGGCGGCCGCAGAGTGTATAGTGAATGAGTGAGTGATACTATGAAGCGCACCATCGAATATATTGCAGGGGCAAACTACACTCTTAGATTAAAGGTGCCAATCGGGGAGAAGATCGTTATTTACGTCAATAAAGATTTGATTTTCACTAAACATTGTTTTTGAACATTCTATCTCACCAAAAATACTGTCCCTAGAAAAAGCAAAGAATGCAGGAGTATCATTCATCCCGGGAAGCGTGTTCTTCTTTGGCATGGAAAGAACAGAAAACGTCCCCCCCCCAAAAAAAAAAAGCTAAAAAGTACAAGTTACAAGAATGTAGAAGAAACCTGCAAGTGGCTCCTTCGCTTACAGATATATATTGAGGAGACTGAACTCAATCTTCTGGAGTGGTGGAACTTGCGCCAGCACGAGTTTCCGCACTTCTTTCTTGTAGCGCAGTTCGTGCATACTACCCCAGCATCGAGTGCACCAACAAAGAGAGACTTCTCATTAGCGCGTATTAATTTAAGAAAGGCGAACCAGTCTGAATCCGTCCAAGTTGACGACATTCTGTTTCTTCTACACAACAACCTCGACGAGTGAAATGTTGCGTGCGTGTGCGTTTTCTTTGTCTCGACAGTTGGCACTGAGTTGTTTTTAAGTACTATATGGTTCCGAGCATGCAGTTGAGGGTTCGTGTTTAAAACTGTGACCGATTGGAGGTGTTGCCATTTTTGAATAGTATTGTGATATTTTCCCAGTGGTGTACTCGCGCCTTACCACATATACACGAGTATTTTGCTGCTGCGTGTAAGCGCCCTTCCTCACCCACTTTTGTACTGTTTGGCTTAAAAAAGATGACACAATGTTATTAGTCTGTCCTTTGAAAATTTTTCATCTTTATAAATTATGCACCTGCTTGAAGTGGGTTTTGCAAAACAAAAATAAAAATAAATATATATTTCCTTCCTTTTGAGCACATATACCGGACAGAGTGTCAGTGTCACGGACCCCCAAGAGGACCTAAAAACTGCGATCCTCTTTAGAGCGATGCGAAGTGTCTCTGGAAGGATGATTGCATATTTTATAAATACGATAAAACAGAATATGATGACATGACTTTCACCGTATTATTACACGAAGAGTTCTTTGTAGAAAGGTAAGCTGACGGCTAATAGGATACCATCCAGATTTTTCTTTTTTTTTTTAAGTTTTAATAATGCTCGACTTTATTATGTAAAATGAATGCGCGGATTGAGAGTTGGATACGGTTCCGAATTTTGCGGATGCGGTTCGGATACGGATACGAAGTCTGCGGATGCGGGTCGGATGTGGATGTTCAGACTGTTATCCGCGCAGGGCTCTACATATGTGTGCATACAGCCAATACATGGTACCCAAGGGTGTCATAGAGAAGCTGGAGTTGTCACTGTTCAGCTGTACCCTCACCCTTCTCAAGCATTAGTGAAGCCGTTGGGCTGGGTTTGACGTCTCTGTTCCCCACTCCTTTTTTGTTTTACTCGCATTCAGTAATGGTCTTGGTACAAAGAGTTCCGATATTGGATTTTCTGGCCAAGAGCATGTGAGAATTCACCCTAAACCTATTCTTTCTCCAGAACCTCTTCAGCTTCAGTTTTATATATATATTATATGAAAGAAAAAAAAAAAGACCACACTTCACATGATACGAATTATTGTTTTCTGCAGCGTGGACCTCTTAGACATCAGTTGCCATGGCAATCCCCTCGTAAGCAGCCGGCTGCTTCACGACTTGCTTACGGGGTGGTTGCTATGGCAACCGAGGTCCGCGCGACACGTCACAGTAGAATGCAAAGAGCCATGACGCAGTCGACCACTCTCAGATGCAAATGTCTGAACCAGCTTTTAGTTGTGTCTCTGCCTCATTGAGAAGTAAGTGTCGGTTACTGATGCGGCCTGTTTCTTTCACAGTTCGCCAAGTTTCTTGGGACTCCCGAGTGTGGAGCGCTGCTTTTGGAAGACGTTCCGTCGTTTTGCCTCGAGCAAGAAAATGGCCGCAGCTGCGTGACCTGGAGTGCTCGACAGACACCGTCGTGTGTGAGCGGCGTTATTCTTGCGGTTCAAAGAAAACAAGGGTGTGCGCGTAAAAGAAAATTAAGGTTGAAGCACCCACGAAACAAAAAACTGGTGGTTTTGATACAGCACCAGCACGCATTTCTGGAATTCCTACCAGGTTACTAGATCGCTGCCAAGCCACGAGTTGCAAAAATTAATTGCTGTAGACCAGAGTTGACAACTCATGAGGCAATATTATACAGCTTCCGGCTTGCCTCCAAAACTGCCTACCCACCCCTCCCCCCTCAAAGACATATATTCTAGGACAAGAGGTATGTTTGGTTGCAAACCTGGTATAATCAGATGTTCTAACACTGAACAAGTTCAAGAGATTTGCCAGATAGAGACGATGAAGCAGTTTTGTATGAATGCGATCGTAGCGCATCAAATCGAGCAGGGACCAGTCACAAGCAACTTGTCTCCATACTTCTTCCTGTTGTGTCCATCTACTACCAATCATAATAGTAATTTCTCAAATCGATGCCCTACGGTTGCACCCATTTAAATGTGGCTAATAAGCTGAGTAATGTATTTGCAGCGAACGACTTCATCAGGTTTTCCACTGGCATCCCTAAATTAGAGTTTTCGAATCTACGAAATCTCACAGTGGCCTTGATCGAAGAGTTAGCTACAACTCGCATATATATCTGCGATCATACTTTTTCAATATGAAGACCGTGAAGTCAAATGTGGGTCTTGCGAATGACAGATGAGCACCTTCAAGGTGTTTTACGACTCTCAGTTGAGAGTTTTAATGTGAATGTTTGCATCTTGGCAAGCAACAGTGAACACCCAAATTCTTATGAGAGTTATTCCAGCAATCTTACGTTGCATGTGCCTGGGTCAAGAGAATATATCTTTGCATATTACATGGAGTTTTGTGTGACAGTTGTTTTATCTTTTATCTTAATGGGCTAATCTCACCCACCCCCGCTCCTCTGTCCAACCCTCTCTGCTTTGCAGCGATTTGGCTTTCTGCAGCAAAAGGTGTCCGTCCCCCGCTGTGGACGCATTGTGGGATTTTTTTCTGAAGTTCAATAATTGGTTCTGAAGTTCAATAATTGTACCAAAACTTTAGCACATGCACTTACACCAATTTGCTAGCAAATTGGTGTAAGTGCATGTGCTAAAGTTTTGGTCTACCTTTTCCTATACATCACTATGCTAGGTACTGTGAGTGCTATTATCATATCGGACTTATTGCGCATCTATGAACAAGTTGCAAGAGTAAAATGGGCAGACAGTGAACTCCTTTGGTCACCACTCGGTGAAATATAGGGGGGGGGGGGTACTGCCACAAATTTGTTTATAGAATTACGGCAGTCCCTTCTATGGCCGAGCATGCCAGAGGCACCTCATATAGCATTTTACCCTATCGGCTAGCACTCGGTTGTGCCAATTCACGTCGCTGCCCACTGTACATCTGCGTCAGGGTTGTTTTGTATACTGTTATTTCCTCGACATTTGCAGCTACCCATTCCACCAAGAGATGCCACTGTGCCTGAAAGGCAGTCCTTTTGCCATCTATTCATTTCCTGTTTCTTAAATTGTATATTTATATACTAAGAGACATGAATTTGTTTTCTTTTAAAAGCAAAATACACTGTAGCATATTAATCTCACATTTGCATCAGCCCTATCGCAGCATGCACTCTGATACACCGAGCTACGAAAGTGACGAAGCAGCCTAAGAGGCGACTTTCTTCTACGCACGTCAGACGTCTTCATGGGCTGCCGCTATAATTTGTGGTTTGTCAATTATACACGAGTTCTTTAAATAAATTTTCACTCAGCCTAAAGGCCAAAAACTGTTAAGCCTGCCTTGCAAGAAGCTTAGAAAAACAAGAATTGATGGTACAATATACTGGCATCAATGTTCTCACGCTTCATGGGCAGGGCTGCATAGTTTGTACACGTCTGCCCAGCACTAATGCGCAGGGAAAAGAAGGGTGAGGGGGTCCCCTCCTTCTTAGTTAAAATAAAAAGTGGGAAAAAGAGTCATGCTTTTTGTCTTCCCTTTGTCCCATTTTTTTTTTTACTGGGAAAAGCAGTGCTTGCCTCGGATTATGTTCATGTAACTATTATATTTGCGTGACTTAGTCACCATGCTGGACTTTGCTTCAGTTGGCATCTGTTTTCAGGAGGATGTTTTGCTCACTTGGCGCCGGTGTGCTGTCTCTTTGAGAATTTTGAGGATCAGTGGGAAGTTCACCTCTGTGTTCTTCAGGGTCACCCAACTCCTGGAGATGCTGTTCTAGTTGCTGTGAAGACATGCAGCCAGTTTCACAAGGAGAGAGGTGAATTATCCCTACTCATGGGCGCAACATTTCAGTAGCTAAAATGCTGTGAAAATTGTCACTAAAATATTTATACTTACAGAAGTTTCAGAGACAGAGAGACTAGAAATGGTAGAAAGATATAGATGTTAGCGAGCTATTCTATGCTGGGCAAAGGAGAGGAAGAAAGCGATGAAACAATTAAAATGGAAGGGTGGTTCCATTTCAAATATCACTCTGGGTTAGTCACACAAGGACAGGGACAGAGAAGAGAAACACGTAGACAACAGACAAGCGCACATTCACAACTCATGTATTTACGACCTACCAACTCGCCCAACTGTCTACTCTACTACAGTTAATTACAGTGATTCAGTTACTTTTAGTCAATCATTTGACAGCCCAGACTCCAGCCACTTCATTGAGCACCTTCCACTTCTATTCTCGCCAATCCCCATTGGCAGTTCCGCTGGTGAAGGCAACGTGGGCGAAGGACACCGAACGAATCGTATTCTTCAGCGACGTAGAAGACGCAGACATCCCAACGGTCACGGTGGGGGTGAGCAACGTGAAGAGGGGTCACTGTGCGAAGACCATGGCCATCCTGAAGCACGTCCTGTCCAATGGGCTGCTAGACACCCGCACCAGGTGGCTGGTAGTGGCAGACGACGACACGCTCCTCAGGCGAGATGTTTGCCTCCTTTTTTTGACGTCTGGGAATTCCGGTCACAGTTGGGGCCGATTTTGGATGGACCGAAATGGGACATTGAGCTACGGGATGTTTTTGAATGTCATTTTGTAGTAAAATTAATCGCATAAATTGCTGGGCTTCACTGAGTAGTCTACCGTAAAATACCGCGGAAGCGCCCACTATTAACATTTCCCAAACTTGGGAATTCTGCAAGTTACACGTTAAGCGCCCGATTTGACCAGGCAACACCCATGTCTAGATTAACCCAGTTTCCAGTGAAAATGCGGTGGGCACTCCCCCATATTTTACGATAGTGTATACGTGCTTTGCACCTGATGTCATCCCGTCAGCTCTCCGGCCACCGCCAGAGAAGAGGGGAAAGAGGAACTCCCCTCTCATGGGGAGCCTCTTTTGTGTGTCCCAGATGGGCCCAGAGGTGGCTATTCTCCCTCTAGAACAGTGGTTCTCAAATGGAGGTCCGCAGACCCTTTAGGGTTCGCGAATGCATTCTAGGGGTTTGCAAAGCCCCGCCTCATCAGTCAAGCTTGGCAACTAAAAGTTGTCCTTTTAGATTGAGAAGAAACGTTCCAATTTTCGGGTGAGTTTTCTCGTGGTATCTCAATGAGAGAAGTCTACTTCCCACTAGCCCTTAGTTATATTCATTTAATAAATCATTATCACAACCTACACCTTTCCCTTCCCCTCACCACGAAGGGAATCCTCCATCATCTTCGCTGATTGAGAAGGGGTTCGCGAAACATCAATGGTTGAGAACCACTGTTCTAGAAGATTGTAAAAGATTAACCTGTCACTCAAAATTCGTGCAAAAGCAGCTTCCCGCTCTCTTTCTTCCTTGGTGGTGCGAAATGGATGGTGTGACGTCAGTGCAAAGCATGTATAACTTGTCACGAAGGTGTACTACAGACAATGCATTTATTGTGCTGAAATGTTTGCAGCTTCTGGAATAGAAAGTTGTATACATAGGGCGCAGCAACTTGAAATTTACATCTGATCGATGGTCAATGGAATGTTTCACTACACTTGATGCTAGTTTATGATTGATTCCACATTCGTGCAAACCATGTCAAAATCTGTATACTACATTGCAGACATTAGGATGCACAAATTCTAAGCCATACATTGACAGGGCAAACCTTCGTCGTGTTGTGCATCTATCTGTCCCGACTAAATCCACACTGGTGTTCTTTGTACAGCATCCCTCGCCTCTTGGACTTCCTGGGCTGCTTTAATGCGGATGACGAGATCGCTCTTGGGGAACGTTATGGCTTCGGCTCTGCATCTGGCCGGGGCTACGACTACTTGACCGGTGGCTCGGGGTAAGTCAGTACAGGCCTGCGTTCCTCCTCCCATTTTAAGTGTGCGCCAGGCGCTCCTCCTCTCCCCAGAAATTGGGGAGAGGAAGGAGAGCCTGCCCACCATCAATATGGGAGAGGGAACGCAGGCCTGTACCTTCCACTGCATCGCCAAGAAAAGTTGTCGCGGAGTATAGTTGCATGGGTCGATCCTTTCTCCCCGACCAAGCCTAGTATAGCGTGTAAACCCGATAGCTTGGCATATGTATTCCTAGGAGCTAAGGAACTGCTAGCCTTATCAAGAGGCTTTAGTGGGTGTTTGAGAAACATGTTTTTGAAACATGACCATCGGATCAGTGATGTGCCATTTCTGACCTGTGGCTGCCGGTGAAGGGAGACAACATTGTTTGCAGTGGGTTGAGCTATTCGCCGTTCTCTGCAAGGTGGAGATGTAGGAACTCATGAAATGGAAGCCTCGGAACAAGGAACTGGGTGACCGTTTTCTCCCATGTGCGATTATCTTTGACAGAACCCCGAGTCTGCCACACGATGCGTCATTTCGGAGCAGTTATCGACCGCAGTATTATTTTCGTCTTTCTCTACTTCCGAGGATTACAGCACCCGTGTTCAGTCTCTGGCAAGCGTGACTAAGTGGGTTTTCTGCTTCAAACAAATAATCCTTTTCTTGTTTCTTTCGTGAAGGGCCTTAGTTGGGGGAAAAAAAAACTGTACGTTAAGAAAAAGTGATCTGATCAGCTGGTGTACAGTTGCCGAGTGACAACTTGTTGCGACGCTGACCTCGTCAGTTTGTCTTCAAAACCAGTAGGAGGCACCACTTACCTATATATAGGAGACTATGCAAGATGTGCGAGGAGGAATCCACTTTTGGCAAATTATAATGCCAGATGATTGTTAGGTGTTGACCACAGACAATCTGTACGGGTGAGGGTCGAGGGTCAACTGTTAAGGGGTGTGGGCACCATTCATGGTGGCGGCAACGGTTCATGCAGGATGGTGTTCACGAAGAGGACGGTGGAGAGGATTGTCCAGTCGGGGTGCTCGTGTCCCTCGGACGACTCTCCGGACGACATGCTGTTGGGTGCCTGCCTCCAGCGGCTGGGCATCCCCCTCACCCACTCTCCTCTCTTCCACCAGGTGAGGCCAGGGCTGGAAGTGCTACTTCTGTCCAGCTGCTATTGACAGACAGCTGTGCTGCCAAAGCAATGTAGGTAGTCCGTGGGAAGTCTTCACAAGGTGTGCCATTCTCAAATGTCAGTCCACTTTTATTACTGCGGCGTCTATACCTAGGAAAGTGAGACTTTTCTTTGGAGTTTGGTCCTCGTACAACAAAATGGGCTACATTCTGGGGCTTGCTTCAGCATCGAATCTACACCGGTGGAAATTATTGGTAAAGATATGCAGTTCCACTACTAGGAAGCAGAGGCACGAGACCCACATTTCTGTTGTATTACAAGCTCGACCTATTAGTGCAACCTTAGGGACCCCATATACTCACATTTAATTTTATCTTAAAGCACAGCATTTATTCGAGCAAAGATTGTGAGCGCAAATTTCTTAGAATAAGAGTCCCTCTCCATCTCACACTCATCGAGTGTTTCCAACACATTCCTTTTTAGCTGTCAGAGATTAACCTTGCAAGGCTGGAACCTCCCAATCGCTGCTCTTGGTTTCTCTTGAAACTCGGGCTCTGGCAAAATCGCAAACTTACCAGTTTTAGTCAGACATTCTAAGACAGTTATCTTTTGCTGATGTGCACCTACATCGTCTACAAACTGTTGTGTTGACTTAACGTAGTACACTACTGATATGCACACGTTTTGTGCAAGCCCGTTACAATTCATTTTTCCTGTTAGGAGAAAATGAACAGTGGCTTGCTGCACCATTGCAGGCTAGGCCGGACGACTACAGCAGTGCATTGCTGTCACATCAGCGGCCCATATCCTTCCACAAGTTCTGGATGATGGACCCCATTGAGACGTACCGGCGCTGGTTGGACGACGGCCCCAGCAATGGCAGCCAGCACGACGAGCTATGAAAGCAAGCCTAGAAGCGGTGCCATTACTGTCGAGACCGGTTATTAACAAAATAGCGGCTACAGCGAAGTGATCACAATTTCCCATTCTCTTTTGCACTTCGTTATAACCGAAGTCGGTTATAACGAAATAGCGGATATAGCGAAGTGATTTCCAATTCCCGTTATAACCGGTCTCGACAGTACTCCACAATCGCCAAAATACTCCACGTGGAAGTTAAAATCCCGAGCAAAATGCCGATATCCTTTCGGAGGCTGTGACAGTTGTTTACTCTACAAAACAACTGTCACATCAGCAACTTTTGAGCTGTATATTTGTGTACATGAACCAGTGTAGCCAAAGAAACACAAAATGAGAGTACTGTAAACCCCTTTTTTTTTCGCAGCCCCTATTTTCCGCGAATTGGTCACAAAGGACATAATCGCGGCCGCTAAACTTCGTGAATTCCAGACGCCTGCATTGAAACCCTTAGGACCGAAATTTTTGCGTGCCCTTTCCTATCGCGAATTTTTTCAATTCACGAAAATTGAGGGCTCGCGAACATTATGGGTTTTACAGTATTTTTTTCTCATTTTCATAGCTTCATGTTTGTATTTTGAACAGATTGCTATATTTTTGTTCTAAATGCCCCACTCTGGCAGGTGCTTCAAGAGCAGCCAGGAAGAGTGCAATGCATCTTGGGATACTTGCAACACTCATGACATGACAGGCCTGTACAGATGCAAAGGCTGGTGTTACAAGTTGAAAATGTTATCTAGTTCCAGTAGTATGCTACTGGAATCGCCCGATGGAACAATTTTTGCAATTGTGATAGGACATCATTCTTGTCCGACCTATTCCCCTCGTGAACTTGCAGAATGTTCCCAATAATAAGCTAACCAGAATGACTCGGCAGCCCCGAAGTAACTGCAGCATCAAACATGCGGCGAGTTAGGAACAGCATAGCGGTTCAAAGCAAGGCCAGACAACCATTTTTCTTTCTTCCTTCATTTTAGTTGTTTTTTTTCCGAACCGTTTGTCAAGCTGTTAGCATTCAAGCTCAATTTGCTTATTCATCATGTCATACTGCCCTTGCGAGACCCACAAGGTCACAACTTCTGGGGAAACTTCAGAGGCATCCATAGCAGGTGTGGTTTTGCAATTGTTCGAAAAAATGGTTTCTAAAGTTTTCAAACAAAAGAAGTTTCTCTGGTGGTGCCATAACGTAATCCACAAGCAAAAAAACGAGACACACAGAAGTCCTAAAATTTTGCTTTTGTAATCTTTAATTAAGCAGCTTCCTCCCCACTTGTTTTCTTGCCACCTTGCGTGGGCCGACTGGCAGCTTTGAATGGAGAATCAAAAGTCGGAGGATCATGTGCGTTTCTTTCAGCTGAACAGCGACTAGGAGCATGGGAGCTTACAAGTGTAAGGGCAATAATAGACTAAGTACAAAGAAAAAAAATGAGACATTACAAATCTCTGCAATGCAAAATTAGAGTGCAGCTCTTGAGGAGGAGGGGAGGGTATGCCCCTCCTCCAATTCAGTTTCCCCGCTAAATTAAGCGGGGAAAATGAGGTCACGTGACCTCAACACCCATCGAATTCCCCGCTAAATTTACCAGGGAATTAATTGGTGTTGAGGTCACGTAAAGTCAATTTGTCCGCTAATTTAGCACGGTTACGTCGACGCCGTGAAACACGAAAATAAACACCTAAGAGCTGCGCTCTAAAAAAAATAATAAAATCTATGTCCCATATTGCAGTCATACTGAGCCAGGAAGTTGCACTAAACGATAATCATGATTTTCTTTGGAAGAAGGTCGTATGCTGCAAGCATTAACGGAAGGAGGGATTTGCCAGTTGTACTGCAGTTTGTTCCCAATAGACCGATTTCACTAAGCTTTCGGCGCATGCGGGACGCCGCCATAACTTTAGTGCACAGGAGGTAGACGTCAGTGCATGTGAGGGCTCGTGCCGTCTCGTGCTAAACACGAGCAGAAAGACTGAAGTTCCCTCGATGCATTGCAGCGGCGGTGGCGTAGTCAACTGGCTGGCGAGATCGGCCTATTGGATGGCTACCGACAATTTTTCTTGGATGTCCGAAATTTAATTTTGGTACTTTAGTCTGACTTTTTTACTTTTACTCCTTACAAGTAACTTCCATTGCCAAAGGCTCAACGTTTGAGGAAAGCTTCAAATGAAAGCCTCAAATTGGTCACTGTTTTGTCTTCATTTCTCGAATTAAGTCGTGCCATGTGTCAAGTGTGGTGCATGTAACAAGTGCTTTCATGGCAGCTCAATGTGACAAAATAATGAGGATTGGGCACCGCCCAAGTGCAACATGCCATGGAAAGTGCAGAGAATGCTGGTGGCGGTCCGTGCCAGGTATTCTTAAGAGCCCTTTAGACTACTGTAACAAAATATACTTTCGTAGATAGAAAGCGATAGCATGAATTCACTGCCTCGCTTCGAGAAATAAAAACGGTGGTTTAGCACGAACCAGAAACTCTGTTTGTTTTTGAAACATGGGCCTGTAGTCGGACATGCACTCCTGCTTGTGCTAATAACTATCTGGTGAAATCTTACGCTCGTCTAAACGTTGCCACATACAAGGAAGGCCATTCCCTTTAGTTCTTCGACATTCTGCCGCCATAGTCGCAAAGAAGATTGCAATTAAACCCACGTCCATGCTTCCAGAGGGCAGCTACGAATGATCTGGCATCCCAACAACCAAAAGGACATGTCTCCGAGGCGAGAAGCCCCTTTTGCTTTCTCGCTGTGCACCTCCTGCAACCAAAAGCACACCCAAACGAGCGAAAGCAACAAGAAAAACAAAACTCTTTATTCATTCAACATTCGATCCACAACGTCTTAAATAACCGCACGTTCAATCGAGCACAGCCGGCGCATCCGCTGCCTCCTCGGCAGGCGGACCAAGCAGAGACCGTAAACACTTTGCGGCGCTTTGCAAATGAACCAGACACAGGGTACACACGTCGAGAGAAAAAATAACGAGAGCCTCCGACGGGGAAGGGAGAGACTTATATACAAGCAACGAGGCAACAACAACCCACGCGCGTCCCACGGGGAATAAAGCGCCACAAAAGTGGGATAGAAACCAATGCAAAGCAGGCCGCAGCGGCGAGGCTGGGCGACCACCCATATGTACATTGAATGACACGGTATGCATAATAAACTGGGGCCACGCGAGCCTCCGGGTCGGGAAATAAAAAAAGTCGGAAGAACAGAAAGTGACCGGGGACACCTCGACGCACCTTTCGAACGAGCGACTGTGGGGCAAGTTGCCGGCCGGAAGGTTCCTCTGTAGATCCGAGGCATCCCATGGAAGCCGAGACGCTCGGCATCAAAACCCTTTCGGTGTCGTAAGCTAGTAGCTCCAGGACAGACCAAATTTTCGAGCCATGCGCTACGATTACCCTTTTTGCTTTTTTTACGCACAAAACGCGACTTCGGCAGGGCTACGTCTCCTCACGAAGCGAAAGCCGCACGAGCGAGCCCGCAGCTTTTGTAGACTGCAAACAAAAATGCACAAACCGGCACAGGGAAAGCCGACGATGCCTAAAGACTGAGCACGCAAAACCCTGCGACTTTGGAAGGTGGGACTCTGACCCGGAGCCTCGGGGCACCCTCCCCCCAACGACAACGAGAGCAACGGTCATTGTCGGGCGGCGTCATTTCGGAGCGTCAATAGCACCAGGTGGGGCGCACCGGGAGCGCCCACACGGGGGGCAGCAGGGGCAGCCCGGGTCTCGGGGCGTGCCTGTGTGCGGGGGTGCGTGTGTCTCTGGCTGACTGGGTGACGAGTGCCCCGAGGGGCAGCTGGGGTCAGAGGGACGCCCCGCCGTGCTCCAGCCAGCACGCCACTCCCCGGGTCACCAGCTCTCGGTTGATGAACACGCTCTGCGCGGAAGGGACAGCGCCACGTGTCAGGTCTCGAGTGGAATTGCCGGCAGGACGAGAACGAGAGGGAGCTCCTGCGGCTGTCCCCGCCTTGGGCGCAAGCTTGCAGCCCTCGAAGTCTCGCCTCTAGCTTGTGCTGGAGGCCAGGCGTCGGGAAGAGGCACCCTTTCGTTCTCCCCCTGTCGGTGACTGCGTGCTATGCAGACGATTAAAACGAGAGCGTCGCATCCGTTTCCCTTTTGCCACCGAGAATTGTCCAAAAGTGGCGCAAGGAGGCAGCCTTGCAGAGCACGGGGCTCTGGACAAAACATTTTTTTTTGCTTAGCGTTTGCGAAATGCAGCTTTCGCACCGGTCTGACAGGTTCGGGAGTTCTTCCTTTTGAGTGTTACGTATAACAGCTGGGTAGTGTGCAAGTGCCACCTTTTTACGATGCAAACTACGTTTTAATGCGCCCATTGTAAAGTTCCGGCAGACGTGCACATGCTCTTGGGCTGCCAATTGAGAGGCGCAATGGTGCAAGAATGAGGGTTATTCGCGACTCCAACTGTCTATAGGTGGCGCCACTCTTTTTCCAAAATGGCGGTTATAGTGAGGGTCGGAAAATGTGTGCGGGTATACCAGTTGCTGAGCCCGTCTAGTGTGCTTGCTTCACTGAGCGACGCATATCATTCCCGCTTATACGAGGAAGCTAGGGTGTTAGTATGCGCGCAGGTCACCCCTTTATCCTGAAAATAAAAGTATTGTTTAGTATATTTACGCCAGGAGTAACGCATTCAGAAACAAAACCGAAACTAACTTCTAGTTTGGATTTAATGTTTCGTTGTAGGTGTAAACTTCGGTTTCTCCCCTACCTCAAGATGTGTCTTGCAGAGTAATTAATTAGTTAAAGAAATTGTTTGCGGAAACTTTATTTTGTGACAGCATCTTGCAATGGCTTACGACCGGATGCGCTGCTGCGGAGCTGGTAGTGAGCCGTCACAAGAGGCTTAAAAACCGGTCTTGTGTCAGTCGGTTTTAGCCAAATGCAAGTGTGTAAACGGGCCTTTAGAGATAACATAGAATTTTGTGTTTGTTGAAAAAAATCAGCGGTGATATTTGTGTGTTCTTGCTGCTTTTTCTCACTCAGATACTTGTCTTGTGAAATAATGAACTGCGGGCCCTTTAACAGGTTTGTAGCCATTTAGATGATTCATTGCTTCAGCAATGAATCATCTAAATATCCACACACCAGTTAAGGGGCATTTAGATGATTTATTGCTTTAGCTGTTCTAGAGGTTGTAATTCTTTATTCAGATTATAAAACAAAGCTTTTCTTATTTGATCATGAATGTCAATTACATTTTATATGTATAGTAAGCTCATAACAAAAACTTCCATGTCAACCATTAATATGCATTTTCTTAAAAACAACCCAGCCAAACTTGTTAAGGTTCTTCCCGAGCTTCCATCCACTGCTTCTGCTAATTTAGTTATAATTTACTCCCAGATATATAAAAGTGACAACAAGAGTTGACATAAAGAATAAACATACAAGAGGTCATATAAATCTTCTTGCCACAGTATCCTTGCTAAATCTCGAATTGGAAAACAATACCGGCAGGATATCACAGTATGCCACACACAAGCCGAAGTTTTATTTATAATGTGTTTCCCGCTCTGGAGGAGTACTTTCCCCTTAGCGCAAGGGTGCACTGTGGCAAAGCAATGCACACAAAAGCATGATGCCTACTCCATGGTTGTCACTTCACTGCAGTACACCAGTGCACGGTGAGAAGCGCACTCAACGAAATACATATCCGCCAGAACACACCACGGCCGAATATGAGAATTAATGCGAAACTTCCCAGTACTGTCAGTGTTTCATACAAAATCAAATGAATGGTACATTATTTGAGGCGATAATTGAAAGTCTCAATACTCGCACAAGCCTATTGTAACAATCCGGCGGGGTGGCGAGGCCTGAGATATTACATTTCTAGTTTTATTAGAGTGAAATTAAGTTTTGGCACAATGTTGGCACAAATTGCTCACATTTTGATGAAACGTAGCAGAAGGTAGCATTGGCGGCGAATTTGGAAGTTTTGCTGAATGTCAAAAGTCGGCGACTTCGACACATTTGGAAGTTTTGCTGAATGTCAAAAGTCGAGACTTCAACACAGTTTGGTGCAGCAATCGCATCACTGTAATAATAATACAATTAAGATATTTTCATGAGTAGCCTTTCAAACTAATATAATTTGCAGCTTATGATCTAATTTCAAATGCGTAAACAATTATTGCAAATTATGATCGCTGGTGCCAACTGCAGCATTCTTAATTAACAAGTTCAATAAAAATAGCATAACATCAATTAAAACATTTTAGCTAGTCTTAGAAATCCACATAAAATGACATTAATGAAAGGTAAAGCATATGGGGCTATCACTTTTGACATTCAGCGAAACTTCCAGATTCACCGCCAATCTTTACAAACCAAATGCCCTAAAAGCAAAAACAACCCCCCCCCCCCTTTTTTTTATTTACAAAACTCTTCAAAACATTTATTTTCTTTATTTCTATGAGCTGTCGTTTCACCAAGCTTTTCCAGTTCAAAGGAACATCTACCCGCTTGCACGTCTGCTCACTGCACTAAGTTTCGTTGGCATTGGAAAACTGGTGAAACAGTAGCGAGTTTTAGTATTGTGTATACGAGCGAACGCAAGCACTATGAGTTTGTATTAGCATTGCGTTCAGACTTTGCACATTTGCAAAGTCTAAAATTGCAGTCTTAAATTGGCGCATGGCAACGACATGTGCAGCGTAGTGTGCAAATTTTAACGCGGCGGACAGCACTTCTATATTTCTGGAGGCCATTCATAATTATTTACAACCATATGTTACAGATGGTTCTAAAATAGTAATTGCTGAGGATTTCATTCAATCCATCCGGAGTTAAATGGGACAAACTGGAATCAGGATCAACAGATGTTCATAATGGTGAATTGTTACTGGATATTGCATTTTCTAAAGACCTAACACAAGTAGTTAGAGAATTTACTAGAGTAAGCAGAATCATCTAGATTCAATACTCTACTTAATTTTGATCTTGGATCCTGCAATAAATCAGAAAATAACTGTTCAGGATGCGCTATCAGACCATAAGTTAGTTTTGGTCTCTTACAAAGTCGTTACCAAAGCGCAAAGCACTTGACTATGCAGGTTTACGATTTCAACAGAGCTGTTGACACCAGTATCCTTGACCATCTAGAATTAAGTTTATCATCTTTTGAGAATGTAGAAGATGTGACTGAACTGTGGCATTGATTCAAGGCGGGGGTTTGTTTCTGTTTAGAAAGGTTTGTGTTGAAAAGGTTGAAGCGCGTGGCAAGACAGAACCCGTGGGTGACCCAGGAAATATTTCACCTCGGACGTAGAGTAGCCCGCTACCGCAAGAAAAAAGTCCGGAACAAAAATCGCATTCAGGAACTATCGCATACCCTTAAAAGCGAACTAAACAACGCAAAAAAAGATAGTTTTCCACAGTTATGCCTGAATTCATGAAGTCATCACAAACATTTTGGCGTCATCTCTCACCATCACGAGAAGATGTAGATTACAGTCGCCGACCAATTTTTCGGACATCGCAGGGACCAAAAAAATGCCAAATAATTCGGCAGTCCGAAAAATCAGCAGATTAAAAAACTTGCCTTTATTACGTCTAAGCGGGCTTAAAAAAGCCGTAAATAGTGCCTTGCTTTAGGTTACGCCTGCACGCCTTGTTTCAGGTTCCACCTCCGTTTGCATTACGGAAATTTTTATTAGCTTGATTGTCGCTGCCTTCTTTTCTAGCGTTATGGTCGAGTACTTTCTGCGCTTCTTAGCGACACATCGCGGTGGCGGAAGAACAAATGGGCAATGACGTCCAAGCCAGCGTAGTCCGAAATCACAATTCACCGAGACGAGATCGAGATGAAAGGCGCAAGTCCACGACTGCAATGGCGAATGAACAAAGCAAAATGGTAACAATGATGGTGATAATGACGCGTAGCTAGAGAAAAAAAAGCCGTACAGCCTAGCGGTAGGACTTAGCAGTACTCAAGTAGCACTGCCAAACCAACCCAACATAGAATCCAAAATGGCCGCTTCTCGGTGCTGTTTCCTGCCGACTGCTCGCGAGGATTTTGTTCGCGAAATCTAACTTTCGGACTCAAGCTGTCCGATACATTGTTCGTGAATATGCACTATTTCTATCGGGGTAGGTCACGGTTCCTCCTTTAGGTCCGAAATATAGAAAGAGTCCGAATTATCGGAGTCCGAAAAATCGGTCGGCGACAGTACGTCAATTATAATATCCATGCTGGTAGCGATCCCAGTGAAATGGCGAATATGTTCAGCACGTTTTTTCACTCTGTTTTTGTGGAGTGGTGACACACCTGAAAATATTGCTGATAGCGGGCACAAGTGGCCCTAGACTATGCCAGACCAGCTTATCTCTGAGCGAGGCATTTCTGCTTTGCTACTTGACATCAACATTAAAAAAAATTCCGAGGACACCTACGCACTTCCAATGAGCTGTGAATGCGAAAGCATGAATGTTGTTCTTCCGCTCCCTTAGTTAGTCTGCGGCGTACTGGTGTGGACAACCACGTTTCGCTATTTCGAGGTTGCGGCCAATGGCCGAGTGCGCGCTCTCGTGAAGTGGCCGCGCCGCACTGAGCTCGGCCGGGCAGCCTCTCCGGAGTCCGCCGGGCGGACTCTGCTGGCGCTGCGGCCAGCCGCTCCCTCTTACCAGCGGCCGCCATGGAGAGGGCTTCCCTGTGGGGTAACGTTCCTCGGAACTACACCGCGCGGCAGCCAATGGGAGCCTCGTTCCTCGAAACTTTGAAGTGCGCCAGCCAATGGGAGCATATCCATCAAATCGCCGCTACAGAGAGCCAACAGAGCCTGTCTGGGTAGACTCCAGAGAGGCCGAGCTCAGCGCGGCGTGGCCACTTCACGAAAGCGCGCGCTCGGCTGTCCGCTGGCGAAACGTGGCCGTCCACGCCACTATGTCGCAGACAAACTAAGGAAGCGGAAGAATGATATTCGGGCTGTTGCATTCACAACTCAAGAAGTGCTTAGGTGTCCTCGGACTTTTTTTGTATGTATTTACTGCACTTGTTTCGTTCTACACTCGTGTGTGCTTCCACGGCAGTTTGTCTTTTTCTTATTATTATGCGGCACGTTAGGAAGCCTTGTTTATTTTAATGTGCGCTTTTACACTCCTGTATCAGCTCAAAAGGCTAACAGATGAATAAATAAATGAATAACTACAGTAAAGTACAAGAGCAAACCGGCTGCAGCACTATATTGGGCAGTGAAGAGTGTTGTCTGCATTTGGAAATGACGCGAAACATGATCGCGGGCATTTCCGCCGTGCCCGCCGAGCAGGGGAACCTGGGGACCCTCACTAGAACGCTTCCCATTTCCGCCTAGAGAGGGCGAGCAACGAGTTGGAGATGTGAACAGGCACCGCTTACATGTGTGCCACAGCATCTCCTGCATGAATGATGGTCGCTTCTCACAATACATGGACATGAGATACTGAACAATGAAATACCTTTACTGCAAGCAGAGCCAAATACCGTATTTACCCGAATATAGGTCGACCACGAAAATAGGTCGACCCCTATTTATTGAACCCACCGACGATAAAAAAAAAATAATTCGAATATAGGTAGACTTTTTTTTTTTTTTTAGGAACAGGGGAAAGTTAGGGAAAAAGAAAGAAACAAATCTTTATTTACAGCACTCTCGGCTAAATCGCAGGGCGATGTCAAAAACTTAATCATCGTCAGAACTTCCGGACATGTCGTCATCGTCCGAAGCTTCGTCAGCTTGGTAGACATCCTCGCAAATTCGCAACAATACACAATACCTCACTGACCCTGTCCGTTCTAAAATGACACTGCGCAAGACGCAACGAAGGAAGGTGGAGACCGGCGAAGCGACGAAAGACCAAATACAAATATGCGTGCAACGCCGGAGTCGCCGTGAGCAACAAGCTAAAGTAACCTCCGTTGTTTCTTTTTTTCTTTTTTTGTTTTTGTGGGCATTTGCAAGGGAGAGGCATGGAGGGCAAAGTCCATGGCGCATCGCGTTCCTCTCCCTCCCCTTGCCCAGCGAGGGGAACGCTACAGGCGCGATTTCGAAACCCGAAGCCCGAGGGATGTGCGCGAGCGGCGGCCACGAGGGAGGGAGGGAGGGGGGGGGGGGCTGTTGTTTGTTGCTGTTGCGGTTGCTCTCATGCACCAAAAGCTTTTTGAAACAAGAAGCGGCCCGGAACGCCGGCTCGGCTCGGTGATTCGATAGCTCCATGCCCTCGGTAGGGTCGCAAAATTTGGTCTCGAATGTAGGTCGAAATTCTATGGTCACGATGATGGTGATAATGACGCGTAGCTAGAGAAAAAAAAGCCGTACAGCATCACCTAGCGGTAGGACTTAGCAGTACTCAAGTAGCACATCCAAACCAAGCCAACATAGAATCCAAAATGGCCGCTTCTCGGTGCTGTTTCCTGCCGATTGCTCGCGAGGATTTTGTTCGTGAAAGCAACTTTCGGATTTCAAGCTGTCCGAAACATTGTTCGTGAATATGCACTATTTCTATCGGGTTAGGTCACGGTTCCTCCTTTAGGTCCGAAATATTGAGAGTCCGAATTATCGGCGTCCGAAAAATCGGTCGGCGACAGTACGTCAATTATAATATCCATGCTGTTAGTGATCCCAAGAAATGGCGAATATGTTCAACACGTTTTTTCAATCCGTTTTTGTGGAGTGGTGACACACCTGAAAATATTGCTGATAGCGGGCACAAGTGGCCCTCCCTAGACTATGCCAGACCAGCTTATCTCTGAGCGAGGCATTTTTGCCTTGCTACTTGACATCAACATTAAAAAAAAATTCCGAGGACACCTACGCACTTCCAATGAGCTGTGAATGCGAAAGCATGAATGTTGTTCTTCCGCTCCCTTAGTTAGTCTGCGGCGTACTGGTGTGGACAACCACGTTTCGCTATTTCGAGGTTGCGGCCAACGGCCGAGTGCGCGCTCTCGTGAAGTGGCCGCGCCGCGCTGAGCTTGGCCGGGCAGCCTCTTCGGAGTCCACCGGGCGGGCTCTGCTGGCGCTGCGGCCAGCCGCTCCCTCTTACCAGCGGCCGCCATGGAGAGGGCTTCCCTGTGGGGTAACATTCCTCGAGACTACACCGCGCGGCAGCCAATGGGAGCCTCGTTCCTCGAAACTATGAAGTGCGCCAGCCAATGGGAGCATATCCATCAAATCGCTGCTACAGAGAGCCAACAGAGCCTGTCTGGGCAGACTCCAGAGAGGCTTAGCTCAGCGCTGCGTTGCCACTTCACGAAAGCGCGCGCTTGGCCGTCCGCTGGCGAAACGTGGCCGTCCACGCCACTATGCCGCAGACAAACTAAGGAAGCGGAAGAATGATATTCGGGCTGTTGCATTCACAACTCAAGAAGTGCTTAGGTGTCCTCGGACTTTTTTTGTATGTATTTATTGCACTTGTTTCGTTTTACACTCCTGTGTGCTTCCACGGCAGTTTGTCTTTTTTTTATTATTATGCGGCACGTTAGGAAGTCTTGTTTATTTTAATGTGCGCTTTTACACTCCTGTAACAGCTCAAAAGGCTTGAATAAATAAATAAATAAATAACTACGCAATACTGAAACAGTAAAGTACAACTGCAAACCGGCTGCAGCACTATATTGGGCAGTGAAGAGTGTTGTTTGCATCTGGAAATGACGCAAACCATGATCGCGAGCATTTCGGCCGTGCCCGCTGAGCAGGGGACCTGGGGACCCTCACTAGAACGCTTCCCATTTCCGCATGGAGAGGGCGAGCAAGGAGTTGGAGATGCAAACAGGCACCGCTTACATGTGTGCCACAGCATCTCCTGCATGAATAATGGTCGCTTCCCGCAATACATGGACATGAGATACTCAACAATGAAATACCTTGCTCTGCAAGCAGAGCCATTCAAATTCGAGGCTCCGTCTTTGCACCTGCAATGAACAGCAAATCCGCTTTCCAGTGCCTGTTTTGTCTCTACTGGAGTGCCAATATTGTACTACTCGGTAACCTTCCACGTTTATCTTCCTACATAAATTCCGAGTCCCGACGCGTCGACTCCTCGGAGGAAAGAGAGAACCACTCACAGAGACTCCCTGTACCCTGTAGAGGTGCACCAGCGGGATGCCGTTGTCCGCATAGCCCACAATGAGGGCCTGCAGGATCTGTCCCTGGGCAAGGTCTTCGAAGGTGGCACAGGCCTCGGTCGACCACACGCCGTCCTCTGCACACACAGGAACACCGAGTTGCAGAGAATGCCACTGCACGGCACGTTTGTCAGACCCCGCGCGGAAAGTTGACCAAATTAACTTGGAAGCCGTAACTCATGAGAATAAAGGCTGGTTCGTACGTTGGCATTTGACTGCCGAGTGTAATGCGATTTCTTGTAACTGCTGGTGCCATCTACCGGATAGCCGTGAAACAATTATATGCAACATTTATAATTGTTACGCATAATTCTTTCACCTTGGGCTGGGAAGAATTCCGACGATGCTAAGAGTGACTATTTCTCATACATAGTGCATAAATTTGGTCTCACAAATACTAGAAAGCCTTCAGTCTAGCTATACAGAGGTTAAAAGTGCGAGCGATTAAGAGAGATCACAACACACTCGGCACGGTAAAACGTAGATGTGCGAACCAGTCGCAAGAAGAAGCTTGAACTTGTCGGTCAGTTCATCGTGGTAAGTATGGCCACTCCTACCAATGGGGGCGAGGGGTACGCTATGGCAACCATCCGGTTCTGCACTTTTTCCGAAAACTGGGCGCCCGCCATACGCTTGCCTGTGGTGCAAATGTCCAACTTCGGTACTAGCCGCCGTTCTAACTGGGACGTTGTCCCTAGTGTTGCACTAGGCCAAGGAAAAGAATGCAAGTTCGCCAGCACACACATTGCGGTGCGTCGACCTTCGAGCTCGGCCGCCTCGCCCGAGCCGAGAAAAAAGCATGGACTGTCGGGATTCCCCAACGCTGCGCTCAAAGCGGCTGCGCCTGGAGCAGCACCCGGGCAAAAAATACTCGCCTCCCGCGGGTTGGACGTTGGCCAGGTAGCACTCGGACGCTTGGAAGGGCAGCATCATGAAATCGCTCCTGAAAATGAAAGAGAAGGGCATGATGTCTCCACAGATCCCCAGATGAGTGAGCACACAACAACGCAAGCCGCTTGGTACTACGGTGGCGTGAACGTCCAGGACAGAGATGTCTCTGCACACCCGTCCGATCATTTGGCTGCAGATGCTCGCAACCCGAATGGAAGGCGTCCCAATAATTATTGCCTCTGCATAACTTAACTACGAGTTGACTCTGCCTCTACTCCCCCTCATAAAATGACTACAGGGTCAAGGAAGGCACGAGGCTTCCTCGAAAGAAGGTGTGGTCTCTAGAGTGCTCGTGCAAGAAAAGCATCCATTAATGTCGCACGCTCGCACCTTCCCCTGCCCTAAAGAGAGCTTCTGAGACGCAGTATAGGTAGTAGAGGGCTGACATGGCGATAGTAAAAAAGAAATCCACCCCAGTAAACGACCGCTCTTTGGTTGGACAGGTCTTGTTTTGTCAGTCTTTTGTGCACCGTTTAATAATCAACTGGCCCAAATAATATAATAACAGTGGGTGCATGTTTATACAGCCCAAAGTTAGTCAGCCTCAATGGGCAGACCTGCCAACCCTACAATGTTGAAAATACTACAGGGGACGCCGAAAAACACAACAATTGAGTGAAGAAATACGAAAACTGTTTTATTCTTCGAAACTTAGTCACAAAACGTAACTATAATGGGATAAAGCTTGTCATCATTGTCATTGTCTTTGCTCGCGTCAGTCGCGACCGAGAACGGCACACTCCTGAAACTACTAACATCAACCGATCTCTTTTTCAGCCATTCCCTTCATTATCGACGCTGTCTTGGTTTGAGCACAAGCGTAGTTAGTAGCTTCCCTTTGAGCCTGGGAACATTTTCTGAAAGAGGTCTCCGGTGTGATCAGCCGCCGTGAACGGCCCGTTCTGTTCAACAAAAATGCCGTAAAAAGGCATTCTGCTCGGATAGTTTTGTGATCCCTTGATCGGCTAAAGTACCCTCCAAGCTTCTCGTTGGTTTCACCTAGTTTTGCAAAGTCCTTGTGCTTTTTCGTACTGAGATGACACAGAATGTCCCGACGAGCAGCGTGCGAAATGTTGACATCGCAGCAGCACAAACTACAAAATGCGTACCTCTCGCCCTTACGCGATGTCTTGATAAATAGAAAGTAGGTCGAATAGCTGGGAATGGACACTTGAAAGTAGTTTTTCCCCGACATCTTGTTGTAAAGGTGGTTTCAAGGGATCATGCGCAAAAGTTCCGGTAGCACAATGCACGACGTGCGCCACAACCAAAATTGACACAAGGAAGATTTCCTAAACAGGAAGTTATTTTGGATTCGGATAGGCGGATGGGTGTTAGCGGCTATACCCCTTACAACGAGCGGTAGCTTGCACCCGTTGCACCCCCTAGCAAACAAGTCCATGTATCAGTGTGGCCAACACAAAATTGCAAACTGGCGAGATGCAGCTCAAACAAAAACAATTTACTTTTTTTTTTTTACAATGGGATTAGAAAAAATCGTACAAATATTGTTGTCAATACGATAACCGTAAGAAAGCGCTGGAAAGCGGGCACTTTACAATAAAATCGTAAAACTTGGCAGGTATGAATGGGCCTCTGCTATCTCAGCTGCAGATGATATATTTGGCCAGTGCAGCAGCACTGCTTGCCTGGCGTCTTTAACGTGCATCCCGCAGTAGTGATACGCGACCGCACGCCGGTACGATGCTCATCCTGATCGAAATGGGCAGGGGTGGGGATTGAACCCAGGATACCTGGGATTTGCAGCATGAGCTATCGCTCCATGTGCTCAAAGCAGGTGTGCGCTAGCCCACTCGGCCACCGATTCCCAGTTTTTAACATTTCTGTGACATTGCATTGCAATAGTTAAAAATCCATTCCAGTTACCAAAAAACTTGCGGCTTTAAAAAAAGAGCCCAACGTAAACAGCCGGTCTGAGCGGCCCCTGCTTTAGCCAAGCAACACGAAACTTGTGCTCAACCAAGGGATGCCAACTACACGCCAGGACGGGCATCGCACCTAATCTGCCTGAGCAGGGAGGTGGCCAGGCGCATGTATCCCCCGTAGTCGAGGAACTTGATGTCACACTCCTCCCCGTCCTCCGAGGTGCCCACCACCAGGGCCCGGAACCAGCCGCCGCACACCTGGGCGGCACAGATGATGCCCGCTGCACCGCACAAGGGGGAGAAAGACGAGGAATCAGTCCCTTGAAACCCCTCGTCTCCAGATAAATGCCCTAGACGGATGTTCAACAAACACTGCTACCAGACACGCCAGACATGCCTTGTAAGCAACTTTCTTTATGATTAGGCAGCACTAATAACAGAAGACTACTCAGTCAATATTTTTCTAGTGTCACACATATTGGTGAGTTTTAGAATAGCGGGCCCCAACGTTTGGGTTCCCCTAAAAAATCGGGGGACCCAAACACAACAAGGTTGGCGTAGCCGGATTGTAGAATATTATTTTTCGCAACACAGCATGGCGCGCTTAAACCTCCCGCTTGCAGTGCCCATGAGGCTAACGAGCGTAATAATCATAACAGAAAAATATTAAAAATGTAAAACATACTGTAAACGACTTAATTTTCGCGAGCTCAAATTTTCGCGAACCGGGCCAAAGCTGAAAATTTGAAATTATTCGCGGGTTCTAATTTTCGTGAATCCAGTGTTGCTTCCGTAGCGTTCACATATTGCCCGAATTGTTCGCGGGACGTATTTTTCGCGAATTGCAGGCGATTCGCGAAAATTTAGTTGTTTACAGTATGCGCTTAGCGAGTACTTTTTGTTTACAAATAATAGTGAAGGTAAAACCAAATCGAGTCGGCTGAAACAAAGACAATCTATAATCACCATAAATATTGTTAGATGTATTCAGCCAAAACAATTCAATTTGTCATGCTCCAATTTCGCACTCATTCTCTGGGTGTTTATTTATTTATTTATTTATTTTTTTCGTTTTTGTGGCACGTTGATAATCTGTAGCCGAAGAGTTAGGCCTTCAACTATGCTGAAACTAAGATGAACGCGAGAGAGCATACTCTGCGAGCAGCTGCTCCATTTAGATCTGACCTGGAGCGACTCTGAAGTCGTGCAGGACTTGTTTTTAAGCTACGGGTATCATGCCACAACCAAAGTCCACTCGGAGCCACGGAGTAGCAATACGTTGCCATGTCAACGGTTACTGCATCTCTTTAGGCTTAGGAACGGCCAGAATCGGGGATGATCTTTAAAATGGGGCAAGCTCACCGCTCATTCTTTGTGACTTGAGCAAGATAAAGCGAAGCGAAATCTGGCTGCACCATTCACTGGGAATGAACGTGGCTACTACTGCAGCGACCGTGACGAATTTGGTCCGAAGCCAGCAGAAAGGGTGCCGCCATGTTCGCCGACGCAGCCCGGCCCCACGGAAATAGGGGCCCCACGCTATTTCTCAAATTTTGCGTTAGGGGCGAGCGCCAACCCAAAACTTAGTTTGGGTTCAGCGCTTGCACAGTGGGAGGCCCCCATTTCTTTGGGGCCCTATTCTAAAACTCTATTTTTAGTAAAGTAAAAAAATGCAACTGCTTGAAGCTGAAACCGAACTGGGGGGGGGGAGAACAAATATAGAGGAGGAGAGAGCTGGCGGAAGTCACGTGACTGTGCAACTTTTTCAGAGCGCAGCTCTTAGGCGCCCGTTTCCGGCTTGAGCGGCGTTGCCGTCGGCGTCGGCGTAACCGTAAGGTCACGTGACCCCCCCCCCCCCCCCCCAGGCCACGTGACCCCCCTCCCCCCCCCTTGTCGAGGTCACGTGACCCCCCAGGCGATGTGACCCCCCCCCCCCCCCCCCCCATGCCTTCCCCTCCTCCTCAAGAGCTGCGCTCTAATTCGGCGCTACAGGGAGTTTTAAACGGCTTTCATTTTTTCTTTCAATCAACATATTTCCAGCTTTTTAGAAGCCACAAGAAATGGGTAACATATTTCTTTTCTATTTTTAATATTGAGTGTGTGCCTTCTATGACTCATGACTTTGTTTATACTTGGTGGTGGTGTCTAAACCATAGAGAACGGCACGTGACCACGGAGAAGAGAGCAAGCGCGACTCAGACCGGCGAGTTCTCGAACGGCGGTTTTTGGGGCGGAAAGAAAACAAATTTAGAGCCGCAAATTCTGTTCCGGCTAGTTGGGCTCTCATTTGCCATGTACTAATAAAAACCTTGGCAAGCATAAATACCCTGTCAGTGTCCCTTTAAAGGGGTGGTGCAACGACTTTTGTACATGCAGTAAATACCGCATACAATTGATCCTCAATGTTCATAACCTAAATTAAAACAAAAAACACGTTAGTTTTTCACTTTATGCAATGACAGTCGCAGAAAAAAAAGGAGCGAGCAGCGTTCACTCCCAACATTCACGGACAGAATGAGCAGCCACATGATCTGGTGCAAATTATATGCCACTAATGTTCACCATAACCACACACTGGGGTTGGCGAAGCACACGGCAGGTGCCGAGCTCCAAGCATTGTTAGGGTTTGGATGTTCCAGTCACTGCAGCTATTTGAAACAAGTCACTACCCAAATGCCCGTAGAGTCATTATTTGCTACACACTCAAGCCTAACGTTCACGCAGTGCTCGTGCCCAATCTACGAGCTGCATTTGAATATCGTCACCATAGGGCAATTCCTGTGGCTATAACAACAACGTGAATCCCTTTACTACGTTGTCATGTCTCACGAAAACCTAGAGAAAAAATTGCACGCACATTCATTCGACCAAACGCTATGAAATGCAGTAGCTCTACAGGAACGTCGTTAGTGAAAACAATTTGGAAAGGAAATGGTAGGGTGATGAAATGGTCGGAATATGCATGCATCGAAGACTATGTCAAGGACGGCATATAGGACAATGTCAAGAACGACCTCTAGGACGGCCTTTAGGACAGCAGGTCACGTCAGCTTCAGCTACAGGTGCCTACGAACTTACGCGACCTTCAGCTCCAGCCACGGGCATTACAACCATTTAGGATATCACCTTGAGGACACGACTTTGCTACTTTTAAGCTACCGCCTTAAAAGTTCACTTTTGTTGTCGTAATTACCCCGCAGACAAAGACACTTCTTGATCAGTGCCGTTCCGTACTAGTGTAACCGAGTCACACGGTGCCAGTAAGCCGGTATAACATACATTCCAACCCAATATCATTGCACAAAATATTTGCTTTGTTTGCTACAATCCGGGAGTTCCTCAGCCCCCCGCACCCACCCTCGGCGGGGCGTGGCAGAGGTGGGGTGTCCAGCCCCTGTGCGTAGCAGGCCAGCATGCACTGGTCCAGTCTGGCCAGGGACGGGTAAGTCGGGTGAGTGGGCTGCTGCAGGAAGAAGTGGCCCGCCGTCACCAGGCTCGTCAGCACCACGTCGCATGTCACGCCGTCAGGAAGGCGCAGCTGTTCACACCGGAAAACACAGGGTGAGTAAACAACTTCTCAAGCAAACCAACGTCCGACCTACGCCACTTTACACATTTCCAGCGCTTATCACCCGGGCAAAAAATGAAGTTGCTGGGCTATGTGCGCAGCATCCAATATTCCGCAGAAGAGAGCTGCATTTTTGTCTCCCCAACGCGAACCACTTAATGTGAGGACCTCACTATATCAACACAATTTTTGGGGGACAAACTGGGTGCATTTTTCTCCTTTTATTACGGGTGATGTTTGGAAAGAACGGAGGTGTCCATATTAATGACATGTGACTACACAAGCCCAGAATGCGGCCCACCAGACAATGGTGACAGTGCGCAGAAGCAGTGGCGTAGCCAAGGGGGAAAGCTTATGGGTAACCCCCCCCCCCCCCTTAATTCAGCCAACCCTATAATAAACACATGCATTTTGACACTACCTCCCCCCCCCCCCCTCCGGACACCCCAGCCACCCCAGCCGCCCCCCCCCCCCCCTGAAAAATATTCCTGGCTACGCAACTGCGCAGAAAGCACTACTTGAAATGGTGTATGGACATGACCGAAATAATGATGCAAACTGACTGCAGACTTCTAAAAACTTCATAATTGTTAAAAAGAAAATCTATGGTGGGAATGAAGTATTTATAAATGTAAGGATTAAGCTGCGATTGGGTAATTGGTTATTTGAACGATTAAAGAATTGACATATATACAACCGATCCGGGGTTTGACAGAATCTG
Organism: Ixodes persulcatus; assembly: GCA_013358835.2. Lineage (NCBI taxonomy): Eukaryota > Metazoa > Arthropoda > Arachnida > Ixodida > Ixodidae > Ixodes > Ixodes persulcatus. The sequence continues at coordinate 704,817 of JABSTQ010010991.1, forward strand.
TCACATGGTATAGTAAAGAACAAATGCTCGTGGCCCTTTCAACTTCACTGCAGTTGGCATTGTTTGATAACAAACATGCGTACACTTCTTTCTTAGGACCCATCAGGAGTTGGCAAAAATAATAATAATAATAATAATACTTTAGATAAGAATAAATTAGACAAAGGCAGTGATTGCTACTTTCATTCTAGATCAGTTTTCAAAGGGAAAATAAAACCAAATTCATAAAATAAACATTACACTAATTCCAGAGCACTCCAGAACAAGGTCTGAGAAAGTCAACATGCACGAGACATTCACTTTCTTAGCAAGGCACCAACTTAGGATAAAATATAACCATAAATAGTGGAAGGCTACAAACAACCAAAAGCAATGTCAGCAGAAGGAGGCTGGAGGACGAACACATTGCCACTCGCACCCTCGCACAGTTCCGCGTCCTCACCTGCAGCGTGTCTGGCAGTGCCACTCCGTGCAGAGGCACCGCATTCACTTGCACCAGTGTCATGCTCGGGTAGGCGCTGAGAGGGAACTTCTTCCGGATCATGTCGAGTGCTATCCTGATCTCCTCCTGGGTACCTGCAGCCACAACACGCACCGGGTGCCCCGGAGAGCGCTTTAAGACGGATGCCACACAGAGAAGCAAGCTCCTCTCCACAAGGTAGCTCGGACGACAAGGTATCGTATCATTGCTAGAGATGCCCTCCATCCCCAAAAGATAACCCCCCTGTTTCTTTTAAAAAAGAAAACACGGAAAGATGGCTTGCTTCTAGTAATTGCAGCGCCACTGGCCAACTGGCATTACTTAGCCATAGCGGGGGATAAGTGAACGTTGAAGGCTGGGAAGGACGGTCACCATTGGTTCGTCGCCCCTCCATGCAATCTCAGGTTTTAGCAGGCCACAAAATCTAAAACTGGCATTTTTTCAACTTCCTTTTTTTTATTGCGCAATGAAAGTTAGTTTACTCCTTCTTTTCACCCAAATTACTTTCGATTTTAGGTGGGCCATCTCTCGGGATAACGGTATGTTATTAAAGTGAGAGAAAACAGAATCCATTTCATTGATATAAGCAAGCAGTAAAGACATACAGCCTTCATTTTGGCAGCGTTATGCATCTTTTATTTGGGATTGCAATGGGCAAGCTACGAGAACAATGCAGAAAGTCCCATTGTTTGCGACTGGAGTTAGCGGTGCTGAGTGTTTCCTGCAATTTCAAAAACAACAAACGAAGCACATTCCTCGAAGGTCGGATCACCTCGTAAAGTAGAAGAGGCTCACTGAGCATGGATATAACACGTATTCCCTTAGGAACCCCTGTTTAAGGAGTGGCACCACTTTCAAGTGTCAACTTTTAAACCAATAGCTCAAAATTGATGAAATTTGGAGGGTCTATTTATCTCCTTGCCTAAATGCAATGTATGAAGTTTCATCTCTGTAGGACAATTTTTCAATATGCTACAGGAGGTGGTATACAGCTATTGATAATTCCTGCAAAACATTGAACATTTCTAAGCTTCTGCCTTAACTAGAACATATGGGAAGGGTAGCTACCCATTTTTTACCCTGAAATCTGCACTTTTCATATGCAAAATATAAATTTGAAAAGCCTTTCACATAATGGAGCATTTTCTCCTCATCAGAACCCCACTGTCTGGCAATACAAACTTCATTTCATAGAAAAATAAATATCTAGTGGCATTGCTTATTAAATTTCAGTTCAGAAGCATCCACAGCAAATAGTAAACTCGGCAATTCATTGAAATGATACACTTCCTAAAACGAAAGTAGCTGCAAAAAAGTGAAACTGAGAAAATCCTATTTGAAGTTTCCACACCGCTACATTTCATTTTAATGGTGGTGGTAGAAACTAAAAGGCACCAAGAGCATAGGTGGTGCCTTCCACTTACACCTGATCTCCTACATGGCTTTGCTGACCGAGTCTGAGCTTTGAACGCTTTCTTCAAGTGTCATTTTGTTGTCAGCAGGTGGACACTGATTGTGTCAACGAGGAGGAATTGGATATGCTTGCAATACACAAACCATAGAAGTCCAGCGTGAAAGCTGGACATTCTATTGCTGTTCTTGCCCAAATAGTAGTGTTTGCTCTCGAACAAAGATGTTTAATGTACTGAAACTGTGAAGAAATCACTTTCCAACAAGAGTATGATCATCATTCTAGGCCTGTACTGGTGCGCAGCTACAGCGGTTAGAAAATAGGAAACGTCAAAGTTTCACATTCGCAATACGTATGATTTTGCATCGTCGGCTCACCGAAAATGTTTTAGGTCTCCGTAAATATTTCAGATAGAGCAATAAATATTTCCAGGAATGTGCACTATTCACATTAACTGAAGAGCGTGTTGTTAACAATGACTGGCAACAGAAAGAATAAAACAAACTCCGGACAAGGGACAACGAGCATTGTCCCTTGTCTGGAGTTTGTTTTATTCTTTCTGTTGCCAGTGCACTACTGTAAAATCACAATACATAAAAATTTTAAAGTATTTTTTTTTCTTTTTTAAAAATTGCAATTTTAAGGCAGTGTCCTTAACTCAACGCTTTTTTATTTTATTTATTATTATTTATTTTAATGTTGTGTTAGCTACGAAGGCAGATTAGTATATGACAATGAAGTCCACTGCACTTCATAAAAATGATATTACGTGAAAAAAGAAGAACAGCACAAACATTAATGAAAGCCTTCACGGGGTATGTTTCTTCTGTTTGGCTGCTCATCAGAAGCAGTCTGTTAGAGGAGAAGAGTCTCATTTCAGGCTTAGCTTAATGTTCATTCGGTTGTGAACAGCTTGCTCTTGGAAACCATTTTGTAATCATGCGGAAGTACTCAAATAAATCTAGGCCTAGTAGCTTTGTGAAGTGTGCACATACCACCCAAGCAAAGATTTCTGGTCGGTATGCAACTCCACACTGCCACAGAGCTCTCTCTCCAAGATGCACCATGTAGCAAAGAGGCTGCGACAAGCCGTGCCTTGCCAGAAGTATCCATCGTGTCGAATGTGAGAGTTGCTCCAAAAGTTCAGCCTGAGAGGAGCTCATATAGAGTGCAGCATTGCACAAACATATTTCAGGAGGAATTGTGAAAACAGTTCCATGAACATTCACATTTGAACTTCCACGACTCTCACTCGTGGTGCAGCCGTTAAATGACGCCAGTGTGCAGATGTGCGAATGTCATCTGTTTGTGCCCCAATCTCTCTAACTGCCATTGAAATTTCAGTCTTATCTCTTTGCTCCCACCACTAAAACACGTCCCTTCATCGACGGGTTCGCTTGGCCGTGGACTGCCATTTCTTCCTACGCGATGCCAGAGTAAGCCATCTTTCATTTAGCGAGCATTCTCAGGCTCTGCATCTTTTGAGAAAAACAAATTTGCATGGGCCCAAGAAAAAAAGACCTGTTGCTGAAACTGACGCACAGACTGAAATGCCAGAACGTTTTGTTCTGCATGGACACTCGTATATTAAAGGCCGACCTACGGAATCGTCTTCGGCTGAAAAGAAAATGGGCTCCCGGCTTTCTTCTTTCCATTCCTTCTCGCACTCTTTTCTACTCCCCCCCCACAGGAGCAGGTCTCTAATAGCATCCTCGATCATCTGCACCGGTGCGCACCGGGGCACTGAGGAGTGCACCACCGTCTTCGATCAAGTGCACCGGTGCGCACCGGACATCCTCAATGAACGGAGCGCACCCTCCCGGTGCGGCTTTTCGTAGCCCCAACGTGCACCAAGAAAATCAACGATGCACCAGGGTGCAGTTCCACCAGGCATTGCAGCCAGGAGTGAGAATCGAGGAGATGGCGGGAATAGCAGATGGCGGCCATGTGAAGTTGAACACACCTCGCAGCGGCACTCGATGAATTCCTCAGCTCCCCCACAGCGAGTGCGACGAGCTTCTTACCATTGCCTCGATTACCGGTGATTGCTATGGTGGCAAGGAGCACTGCAAAGTCGTGAACTTCGCAGAAAGCGTTGCGAGGAGTTTTGACGATACCAAGGTATGGATATCATCTGGCGGTACTCCTTCTTGAACCGAAAACGATAGGCAAAATATGCCCTAATAATCGTCACCTGCCTCGTGACCCTATCGACAATCACGTCTACGACATTCATTTGTGTGGGACCGCTAAATATGTGGTAGAACTCAATAAAATTTGAACCAAACGTGAGGTGACGCATGGTGGCGCTCGACGCGACGCGGTTTGTCCTTGATGTTGCGCCTAATTCGCGCTGCACCGCCGAGGAGCGCGGTGAACCGTCCTGGTTTCAGGGCAATTCCGGTACGAGTTGATCGAATATGCTATGAGCTACTTCCCTCAGAAAGGAGGAGGGCCTCCCTCTTTCTCGAATGGAAAGGAGTAGTTGAGGGAGGGTTTCCTCCTTTCTGGCCACTCGTCGGCCTTTCAGCAGCTCAGGAACTGCGATGGAAATTTTGGGAATATTTTTCGTCCACGCCAGCAAAGTCTTTTATCACATTTAAAACCAATTCACACATTTTTCAAATCCAACTGTCTACAACCTGCAACTAACCAACAACTTTTGTCGCGGCATTACTGCAATCCAAATGCCTCTCTCTTACTACAGGGACATAAACATAATATGCACATGAACGTAGTACGACACTTGGTAACTGTACTTGCCGTTCAGAAGCTAACATGTCATATCGCAATCTTTGGGCACATTGAACGTATAACTGAAGTAGGCATATCACATACGCTTGCCACCTGCTTCGTTAGCTATTGGGGAGGAGGAGCGACCGTGACGCCCCAAGCGGTTAACCTTAGAACTACACGGATAGGGACAACAAATCCAATGACTTAGCGCTCGGCCGACATAACCGAACGCGGCGTCAGCGTTCGGCTAGAGTTTGTGTTCTCCGGTGAGGGGGAGGAGGGTCTCTTTTGTTTCCACTCCGGCCTGCATGAACAATGCAGCATGCACGGTCCCAGCTCAGCACAAAAGCCGAAGTGGGTCAAGCTCGCATTCTCTGAGGATAGATCCGGCACTTAACGTTGCTTCGTCGATTGTTATTATTTTTTACATTAAACTGCGTCCTGCGCTCTATTATACACAAACTCATCTCTGTGACGTCACGGCGCGGTGGTGGCGCGTCGGTCGCACTTCCGGTCTGGGGCTGTGGGCAGAAGCCCCCATGCCAGACGTGTATTCCTGCGTTGTTTTGAAAAGAACCAGACAAAAACCTGCCTTCTCGTCAAAACGCCGCGGCTGGGGCCGTACCAAAAGTGCCGAGAAAGGTTTGAAGGTCAGTTTTCACGTGCTCGGTTCGTCCGAGAATCTGGATATGTGCCGTGAAAAGGGAAAAGCAGACGCCGTCGGACAACGATTGCTTGGGCGGGAAGCACTTTGGGTTAAATTCACGGATACTTGTGGTCATCAGATTTATTTGTTTTGTTCCAACATGAACGCCGGAAAACCGCTAAGTTGTGCGGACCACCTGCGGACTACGTTCAGTGCGTCTTCAAGTTCAAACGGCCGCCTGATAGTTCGAATTGTCGTCTGCTCTTTCAAACGTTTCTGCTTGTCGTCTGCTCTCTTAGACGACGCCGGTCCGTAGACCAAATGTTGGACCGGTACTTGCGATAAGAAGTGAGTGCAGGCCTCAAAAGACTTGAATTTGAAGGTTGGTAAGCAGGCTCGAAGTAAACAGTAGATACAAGGAGATGTTGGTCATTGTTACCAGTGACCAACACCGACTTGTTATGCCTAATTCAGTTGGTCCGATTCTGCTTGCGATTTTCAGTATCGTCGTCGACCATCTCAGCTACGGTTCACGCTTTTGCAGCCCGAGCGGCGTCGCGACTGAAAATTCCGAGCGAAATCTCATCATGCGAATCGGGCTTTAGCGTACAATCTGCGGCGTCCACGCGGAATGAATCGCCACATGTCACATTATTCACACGAAGTTTTGCGGTGTAACGAGCCTCGGTAATTTCGCTGACGCCGCTCAAGATAGTCAGACATCGCCAGGAAGACGTAGAACCAACAATTCGAACGCGAAAAAGGGCAGGGGGACTCACACAGACGCCGACAACATCGCATTTCAATGGTTTGTTTATGGGCGACGGCAAACTTCTTGCCCACACCCCCATCGCGCATACGCGGCGCCGGTGGCGTCCGCTAGGGGCGCTCCGGGCGCTCCGGTTTGTTTGTTAACATGAGTTGGTGTATAGAAGATGACATGGACATGCCCATAAGGCCTCTGGGCATGTGCACAGGCCTTGTGTTGAGTAAACACTGAGTATGGGGACAACAAACGGGTCAGAGCGCCCCATATAGTTCGATCTCCTGCCCAATAGCGTCGAGACGGAGAGAAAAGGGGGGGGGGGGTTCGCTCAAAAGCGCTATCGCATTTAGACCCACCTTCGATGGTGCAGAGCTTTAACTTGGAACTGAGGGGGTGCTGGTGCACATAGATGCTGGCGTTGGAGCGCGCCTTGATGGCGGCCACGTTGCGGCCCCCCTGGCCGATGAAGCGCCCACACAGCTCCCGGGGAAGCTCGAACTCATACACTGCCGGGAGGTCTTCCGGGGCCAGGCCCCCAAAGCCCCCATGGATGTCGCTGCCCCCTTTGCCGCTGTCGCTCGACCCCTGCAACAGCGTCGCAGGAAGCGGTCTATCTCAACGTCCGTCAAAGAGCCCCCCCGAGATTCGACACGGCCGAGCGGCTGCTGAATTTTCCCCGGAATTCAACAACACTTCAACTATAATGGAGATCAATATACTCATTGTTACCTCAAAAAATAAGCTAGTTTTACAGATAGTTCATAGGCTGAGCAAAGTAGCTTTCACCGAATTGGTTGACAGAGAAAAAGCTATACTTTTTGCGATCGAAACATGCATTTTGAGGCAATAATAAATGACCAATCTAAAATGGATACGCAGGTGTCTTGTGTCGCCATGCAAAGGGGAAAATTGGTAATGCCCTGCGGAAAACGTTCCTTATTTCGGTTTTTAGGTGAAAATGAGTATAGGATAAAGGACTATTACCTGTCCCAAGCATTAATGAATTAAAAGGACATGAAGCTTTTATGCTATTATGACAAGCAGCGACCTAACAAGGGATGGGTTGCCACTTGAAATACTGTGCATCAAAGTATGGTGATACGGCAGGACCAAAGTTAGATGACCGCTGAGAAAAATGTGAATCAAGTGCACATTTGCATGACTCACTTTACCAAAGCGAGAACCGTACCACAGAAAAATCTGCGGCACTGCAGCAACAGCAGCGGACACAGGTGTAGGATTTGTAAGTTACTTACGACTGTTAGCGATATTTCAGCACCTACCAGCATTGTACACAAACATCTGTCCTTTTCACGGTAGTACTACTACAGGAAACTGTTTGTAATTAATCATTTCTTGTTATAAAAGCTTAAATGTTCACGGGAGTTGCAAACAGAAAATTCACTCCTTTTAAATGGGACTTTCCAGTACAAAGTACATGACATAACTTATGTTGTTGTTTTTTAATAAAAAAAAGTACCACTTCACCAAAAAAAGCTTGAACAGCTATCAAAACCATGTAAAATATTTTGAAATTGATCTGAAAATACAATGACACATGAATAGTAAATTATCTTTTACCTCTTTTAGCACAACAAGCTTGTTTGTGGCAGCTAAGAATAAAGCACTTCAACAACTTCCAAACCCCAATATGTGTTGACTGCTCAGCAATGACCATAAAAGTTACATTTTAATTACCCAAAATGCAAATTACTGAGAAAAAAAGAGCGGGTATATGAAGTTTAATCATATATTTTTGAAGTGAGAAGCAACACCCTTTATGAGACATGCAAATTCCTTATCCAAGCAAAGCTCCATGTTAAAGATACTCATAAACAATAGAGTTGAATGTTTGTACATGGAAGCAAAGAAAGCTGTAATGATGAAAATAATCCCTGGAGGAAGGGGAACAAGAGGGACAAAGGACAAACACAAATCTCCACATTAATGCATTTAATTGCATTATAATCGAAAGCTGTAATACACCAACAATCTACCTCACTAGATATGTTGACATAATTCTATTTGCCATCCTTCCAGAAAATGTGAATGGTTTCACACATGGTGCAACCTTTGTACCATGCATCCTTAACAATTGGTGCAACCTTTGCTACTAAAAACATGCACCACGCAGGTACTTGGCAAGCTGTGCCCAAAAAGCCCCGAACAGCTGCAGCTCACAAGAAACAGGCTGTTTACAATGTGACATCATTATTCACTCTTAGAATAAGGTTCAAACACTTCCGTGAAACGTGTGCATGTTTACCGTAAGTTGTCATTTGCAAAGGGGTGCTTCCACGTCAGATCGCATAATGATGGCCCGGGTCATATTTTTGACATTTACGTAAACAATATATTGGAAAGCCACGTTCTTGGGAGCAGCATTCAGCTATATTTGATTCTTGTAGCTAATCTTCTTCCAGGGATATTGGATTTCGAAGCTCGAGGCATGGAGGTCGCCAAAGCTTCACTATGGTACTTTGCACAGCTGTCAATTTCACACCTACCGTAGAATACCGTGCATCCGCCCATTCCACACTAAGCGCCTATTCCCAAATTTGTAAGATTTGGGAAAATATTCACAGAACATTGATATGTAAAATTCATGACCGGACAAGCGCCCATCCCCCATTTTTTTTTAGATTATCTCTAAATTTTGAGTGGGTGCTTGCCCGGTATTTTACGGTATATGCAGAATATTAAAAATAACAATACAAAATTTATATGCAAGAAAAGAAGTTATGAAAAACGTCAAGTAAACATGTTTTAGAGACACACTCACAAATCATTTATGCAACAAACTACTTTATATAAAATGACGCAAAATATATCGATATCTTTAAATGCATTTTAAAAAGATATAAAAAAAAAAGAGTTGGCCATTATTGTAGTTACGTAATTAATGCAGAAACACGGCTGATTTTTCTAAATATGGCGAAATTGCCCAAGAACATTTAAAGAAACTCTGAATGTTTACTTTTTTTGGACCCCCTTAATCATCTGCAGTCTTGAGCTCACTTGTAATGGCAAAACATTGAGTAACATATGACCTCCAGAAGAGAAAAACAACACCAAACCCTCATTCAAGTTGAGCTAGCTTGTCTTCGTTATAAGTGCTTTGCCGCACGACATTGGCTCCAAAGACACATTTTCTAGAACCAACAAAGGCTGTACAGCGGTGCTGCTCTGTCGTAGGGTGTACAAAGCCATGCTGTCCCTAGCTCAGCTTTATTTTTTTTTTCTCCATGCATGGCCTCCTAAGAATTCATCCCCCCCCCCCCCCAACCCCCGCCCTTTCAAAATGTGTCCGTAAGAGTGCTTTTTCGGTGTGCATTAAAATGCTGCGCATGCCTTATATTTTTATAATGTGGATGGACTCGAGGGTTTTCGATGATGCCCACCATATTTCTATGCACATTTGCGAGTACAGCCTAAGGGCACCGCCATCTTGCTCGCTTGGGGTGCGCTTACTTGCAAACACGTATATGAAATGATACCTTAAATTTTATTAATAACAACATTAATTACTTAAAGTAATTATCAACCTAATTATATCAAACACTATTCTCTTTTCAAAAGTTTTCCCTTTGGCGGGGATCAATACATCTCACAGGAACGATTTGGCCCACGTTTCGCAAAACACTCTGTATACGTATAGTGGGTATATAGCTGAGTGCTTCTCCCTAAGACATGCCTTTCATATAGTAAATATTTTACGGAAATGTAACAAAATATGACCTTAACTATCATTGTATGAACTAACATGGAAACACTCAACAACAAAACCCTTGCAGTTATCAACTTCCACCTGCATTCCATTGTATGGTATGCATCGATACTTAGAAATGGCAAGCTGGTTTGTTTCCCGTCCCACAATGCAAAACACCAACATATCGACTTTCCAGATACTACTTCCGTAGCCTTTTTTTTTTGAGGTGACAGTCCTTCCTCGTGTGCGCGCCTTGCATTTCACCGACCGTCCGCCGACAGTCCCTCGTAAGTAAAAGGCCCAGGGATGGAAATGGATAGGGAGGGAGGGAGGGGGAAGGGTTTAGGCGGCAACGCAATGAAACACAAATATGAAGCTAAGCTAAGGAGAGCACGGCTTTCTACCTCCTATGACAGAGCAGCATCACTTCGCAGCCTTTTTCGGTTCTAGAAAAAATGTCTTTTTGGAGCAGACGTCGTGCGGCAAAGCCCCTATAACGAAGACAAGCTAGCTCCATTTGAGTGAAGGTTTGTTACTGTTTTTCTCTTTTGGAGGACATACGTTACTCAATGTTTTGCCATCACGAGTTAGTTTAAGACACTGCAGCCGATTAAGGAGAGTAAAAAAAAAAGAGATGTAGGCTTTTACATATTGAGGTGCAATTTTGCACACACTAAGAGAGATCAGCTGCGTTTCTGCATTAATACACAACTACAATAATGGCTAAGCATATTTGTGATATTTTCGTAAGTGGCATTTAAAGATGCTCATTTTGATACATTGTGTGCCATTTTATATGAAGTAGTTTGCTGGTTAATAATGTGTGAATCTGTCTCTAAAACACTCAACGTGTTTCGTAGCTTTTTTTTTTTTGCATAAAGTTTTTTATTGTAATTTTTAATGTTCTGCATACATATTGTAAACCTTTCATAAATAAGTAGGAAAAATTACTGTGTGCATGCTTCGGTGTGAAATTGACAGCTGTGCAAAGTACCATAGTGAAACCTTGGCAATCTTCACGCCAGGAGCTTAGAAATTTCATATCTCGGGAAATAAATTTGCTGCGGCGTTCACATATAGCTAAATACTCCCCCCAAGAACATGCCTTTCGCATATATATGTATGTTTACACAAATATATAAAAAGAGACATTACCCAGACCATCATCGTACAATCTGATGTGGAAACACCCAGAACTGATGGATATGCCACAAAGTCCACCTTTGTGGCATATCCATCAGTTCTGGAACCAACAGTGATGATATTGGTTGAAGTCATTTTGTGCACCCTTTAGAGCAGCCTCAAGTTAATTTTGGAGCAGCAAAAAGAACTTCTAGAGCATAAGCACACTTTATTTTCATTGATACCACCGCAAATATTGTGTTAAGATGTGTGTGTTGGCCTGTCGAACTGAAAGACAATGTCTACTTTGCCTTCCTACTTATGCGAAACCTTTTGTTAGCATCAGTTACACGACAGGCCTGATTCCCTCAAACACAGAACATCCTGCTTAGTTATGCGTAGAAGCACCAAACATGGCAACAAGGTGTCGACTGATGAAGACAAGAAAGAACTGCAGTGCATCATCATTTTTGGTACAGAATCAAGTATAAAGCAATTACCGTAGAATACCGCGCACCCACCCATTCCACATTAAGCACCCAGTTCCAAATTTGTAATATCGGAGAAAATATGTATGGTACATTTACATAAAAAATTGATGACTGGACAAGCACCCATCCCCCATTTTTTTGCAATTATCTCTAAATCTTGGGTGGGCGCTTGCCCGGTATTTCACGTTAAAAAGCAACTGAAAAAAAAAATTATAACACTCTGGCTGGCTTGGAACACACAAATCAAAAAATAAATTTTATGTGAAAAAAAAAAAAAAAACTTGGAGCAATATTGACGGCGCGAGATTTATTTCAAATTCTGTGCGCAAAGTCCATGACGTCACGGAATGGTCATACTCTTTCCACCTCAACGAGATGGTCATACACCATCTACACTTCAACGTGATGGCCAAGCCAATCCACCTCTCCTCCGTGCGCCCGAAATGCTGAGAGAGAAAACAAGTGGAAACGAGGTGACCACCAGCTGAATCGCGTCTCGCACCGTCAATATTGCTCCACTTCTTTTTTTTTTCCCCCGTAAATGTTTTTTGACACGCGTGTCCTAACCAGACTCTTTTCAGGGGACCTTTAAGGTTGTTTTCAAGCTTCCATCCACTGCTCCAGCTAATTTAGTTTCACTGTACTTCATTGACTCTGCCATCAAACAGATATGAGGTCATGTAAAGGTAACAACAAAAAAATTAACCTATAGAGCAGACCATACAAATATTTTAGCAACATTCAAGTATCCTCGCTCAATCTCGAACTTGTTTACAAATCTCTGTTACGCGAATTTAGAGCACAGCTCTTGAGAAGGAGGGGAGGGTATGCCCCTCCTCCTAATCCGTACCCTCTCCTCCTCTTCTACCTCCTTCCATCCTCCTCCTCCGTACCTTCCCCTCCTCCTCCTCTGTACCCTCCCATCCTCCTCCTCTGTACCCTTTCATCATCCTCCTCCGTACTCTCCCCTCCTCCTTCTCCGTACAGGGAAATTTACTTGCCCTTTCCCGCATACTATGTACCGTCACACAAATTGCACACAACTACTCATTATTTTACTATGACAATTGTCAAAACATACCAGGTTTATAACGTGAGAAGTTTTTGGCTAGTTGCTCCACATTTTGTGAAGCCACAGACTGTGACGTCCCATAATGCAATGCGCGCAGTGTTGCATTATGGGACGTCGCAGACCTACACACCAATTCAGTTTATCCGCTAAATTTAGCAGGGAAGTTGAACTGGTGTATAGGTCACGTGACACCAGCTCACAAGGCGTGAATTTTCCCGCTACATATAGCGGGAAAATGATTGTCCCGTGACCTACACATCAATTCAGTTTCCCCGCTAAATTTAGCGGGAAAATTGACGTCACGTGACCTCATGTAACGTGACCTATATGGCAATTTAGTTTTTCCTCTAAATTTAGCGGGAAAATTAATCTCACATGACCTACACACTAATCCAGTTTCCCCGCTAAATTAAGGGTGGAAACTGACATCAACGTAAAAACTTCTACGTCAAATTGACATTGACGTAAAAATATAGCATGTCTGTAATTTTAACTGCAGGAAAACATTTTTTTATTTTTTCCCCTGCAGATGAAGGAGTACTGACAAAGCTTTTGGCAGAGTGAATGCTTTTCCGATGACTATAAGCCAAAATTCTTTGTTTCTGGCTGTTTTAGAAGATGGTTTTCTCTTTCAAAGAACTAACTCCTTTGAGCTCGTATCAAACAGGATTATACTAATATTTAAACTAAGATTTTTTTTATATTCAGGCAAATATTGAAGGAGCCTGTGAGCATCCCTGATGAAATTGATACGGGGTATAATGCAAAGAATTGCTCACGCCTGGTGTGCGCTCGGCGCAGCAGGCCGCCCCCCTACACACATGCACAACCCCTATGCAACACGGATATACCGAATATTCAAAATAGGCAAAAAAAAAAACCCAATAAATTAAGTCAAATCTTTATTATTCACCACAGTCATGTGAGACTCCTTAACAAATATTAAACACATTTTTCCTTTTAATTCTACCCAAAAAAATTTTTTTTTAACTCTCCAACTTAACAATTAGTTTGCTGGTCCCGTCAAACACATTTTAGAGCGCAGCTCTTAGGCACCCGTCATTTTCCCCGCTGTATTAAGCGGGGAAACCGAATTTGTTTATACGTGATGTGACACCAAGTCATGTGACGTCATTTTCCCCACTAAATGTAGCGGGGAATCGAATTAGTGTTGAGATCACGCGACATCAATTTTCCCGCTAAATTTAGCGCAGCTACGCCGACGGCGACACCGCGAAACCCGGAAACGGGCACCTAAGAGCTGCGCTCCAAAAGAAATATCGTCAGAATATAGACATTTGCAAGCATGGCGTCTCACACACATGAGGGTAGCTTTAGCAGGTTTGCAATTGCGTGCCCTTGGTTACACGAGCAGAAACATGGCGGTGGCGAGATGCCTTGTTTTGCAATCATAATAGCCACAGCTTTATTAAAAAATTGTGCATAACATCCCACTTTGGAAGCGAGCTTTCCCCTTAGCAGGCGGGTGCGCTGCAGTGAAACAAGACACGATACTCATTTTGCGGTTGTCGCTCCACTGTAGTACACCAGTGCACGGTGAGAAACACACTCAACAAAGGCTAGCCAATCTGCAACAACAGACCACTCACATGAGAAATATTGTGAAACTTGTGAGTACTGTCAGTGTTTCATAGAGATGAAATCAAAAGTACAACATTTGATGCCATAATCGAAAGTTCTAAAAATTTGCAGAAGCTCACTGTAGCTACCTGGCTGTGCAGCGGGACCCAAGTTTTTTTTAAGTACTTTAAGCGATATTGACTTTTGGCACATTGTTGGCACAAATTCGTCGAATTTTGGAGTGGGATGTAGCAGGGTAAACACTTTGGTGCAGCAATCACATCACTGAACCAATGAGAAATGGAATTCTTTGAATAGAAACATCCTGGAAGAACTATAGTCAACAAAGAAGTGTACTAAGTGCCATCTTCCATTGAGTAAGGCCAGTCAGCACAAAAAATAATATTCCGTAGACCACAGACACGACCAAACAGGTCAAGAGCCTCCAAAACAATGAGCATGCTCCAATAATATTCTGTCCTACAATGATGTAAATGAACTTGTGTATAAAAAAAAAAAAAAAAAACGTCCTAACAGGGGAGCCACTACGATGGGGTTCCCCCGTCACCCAAGACGTTTTAATGACACCAGAAACCGTTAAGACAAGGGCTTTGCAAACCATGAAATTTTTGAAGTCCCATGTTAAACCAAGAAAACAAAGATGTCAATGAAATGACTCAGAAGGTGGAGTGAAACCACATGAGGATTGCCTGGAAACAAGATGACTGCAACTGTTTAAAGCAAAAAGGAGCTAGACAGACTGGTTTTCTTTTTAGCCTCTTAACAACTTGAGTACCTGCCAATGTCTGTCACGTTACGAGCAGCTGCTCTAGAGTTCCTGGAGTTTGAGTGAGACTTCGTTTGCGCAACACATCTTGCCAGCGGCACCTTTAACAGGTGCAGAGGGAAACTAAGTTCGCACAACAGCTGCAACAGTGAATAGGCGAGAAAAGCTAACCTACTTCTACTAAAGCAAAGCAGTGACCGCAACCAGAAGGCACAGACAATCGAGAACTCCAAAGCATTCAATGCAACAGCACCGCATGGAACTCATTAAGGTGTTTACCAGGGACAACTGTTACACATTAAAATGGTTGATGACTTTCCGTTACAACATTGGCGTTGAATTGGTTTGAGCTTCCTTTAAACCAGCTGTCAACACTGCTGGACCAGTGTTCCGCAAGCGTGCTGCCCAATTTTGAAGTAGAACCCCAAAAAACACGCGGTGTGGCAAGCACGCCATATGCCAGAAAGTTGTTAGTGCAAGTATTAAGCCTGTTTCCTAACCCTAACCTTCCTCGGACAAACCGATCACAGAACCTGGGGGTGTCAGCCAGCCTTGTGGGGAGTTCTTCATGCCTCCAAACAGGCTGGGACTAAATAAACCGACACTCCACTCACCCAAAGGACACAGTTGAAGGAATCCTGCGGCAGCTCCAGACCGTCCACCTCGCAACTCTCTTCCATCTCTTTCAAGAGCAACTCTTCAATGACCAGAAGCCTCTCGCAGCCCATCGAGAACCCCAGGCACCGGTCTGGGCACACCACCTCCACAGAGCAACTACCCATCTTCTCGGAAGAAGTCTCGTGCCCGGACCCTGCCAATGTTGACACTAGGACAACGCTTCTTGGGGCTGTTTCCTAGACGACACCTTGAACCGTGCGCCAATGTAACAGGTTGTCCTTGCAAGGACAACCTGTACGAAGAGGAGTTGTCCTCCCTCAAGGAACGACGTGGCAGGCCACTTGCCAGTGAGCTTTGACGCAACTGGCCAGCAACGAAAGAGGCATTCAGTGGCGTACACACACGGCAGGAAGAGGGGGACCGTGGGGGAGGGGCAGCAGCAGCTGTTCCCACACACGCATGGCCAAGCCGACACGGGAATTAAAGCGAGAGCCAGAAGAAAGAGAGGCCTCCTCAAACAGGTGATGACTGCAGAAGACAGATGGTGTGCTTTGAATTGGTTTTGTCATTTTCTGCATGCAAACGAGCTAGCGATGCTTCCAAAAGTGGAGACTTGAATTTTTCTGAAACACTTTATGAAACCATAAAGCTCTTGGGCAAGGCTGGCATTTGAAGTAACAACACAGATGTCGGCAACTTGGCAGGCAATCAATCCCTAGTAAAGAGCCTACACAATGCAAAAAGGTTGCAACACAGGTGCTTTGTAATTCTACAATTTCTACCACTTGGAACTTGACTCTCTGTTTGATCTGCCCTTATACTGCGCTGTCTGGTTTGTCAATGAACTTGAAGTTACCGCCTACCAGGTATCTCTGATCGCTCTTGGTTTGCATACTTTTCCTGAATTTTCTGGTTTTTGTGCATCATACTTCTGGAACTTGTCAGGCAGTCATACAAGTGACCGAGCGAATGAGGAGTATGCAGATGAGCTGGTGAATTTAAAAGATAACTAAAACCTGAGGCTACAGAAGAAGGAAGACGTTTAAAACGAAGGAAACACATAGGAGGGACCACCTTTCAAATAAATCATTGTGGAACATACCAACTTATGAAAACCTAATGATTTAACAATAGGCTGCAAGTTATTTAGGATGTTTATGTACTGATACTGTCACATTTACTTCTTGTTATAATACATAAATTTATGTTTTACAACAAGTAAACATTTAGCTTTTCTTGTTCTCTTTAAAGGAAGTGATAAGTAGTGTTGACTATATGGATTTATTTTTGTTTTGTACTATTGAAGTCTAGTGTATGAATTAGTTTTTTGTATTTATTCACCTAATACACTTATTATAGGCCTAATGGCCATTATTGTTCTCAATATTTTTTGCTTTCTATCGTATATTTTATGTGAACTTCTATTGCATAATACACGTGAAATTCTACCCCATACCTGTTCACAGCCCATCAGAAATAAAGTACTCATAAAAAAAATAACCTTCTAAACAATAGATTGATGACAGTGGTGCAACACCCTACATTGCAATCTCCAGCAAGCTCGGGTAGAAAAAGATTCGTGTTTGGAGCTAAAATTTGCAATAGAATAATTATTGACCCACCATTCAGAGAACCTGCACACAGAAAAATGAATAAATGAAAGCATGGCATAATTGGCATGTATGCACAAATATCCTCATATTCTCAATGTTTGGCCAAAAACTCCCTGGTGCTTTCCTGACTTCTTTAGGTTCTTCCCCTTAATAGCCAGCCTACATTGTTTTGTGCAAATATCTGGCTTAGCTATAATTTTATACAACTAACTTGGATGTCCACCCTCCAATGAACAAAGACCAATACCAAAATGTAATTAACCCTCATTTTCACCGCCCCCTCAGCACCCCTTTGCCGGAATGCCAGGTGTAAAGAGAACTATCAAGAAAGCTCTAGGTGACAGTCCTACGGCAATGACAATGTTCAATGCTCTGCTAGAGGAGGACTTCTGGCAGGTGCTGGTGCATCATACAAACGTGTATGCAAGCGAAAGCAAGCCTCATCTCCTGACCCTTTGTGGTTTCCGAAAACTCCGGGTGAGATGAAAGTATACTTTGTACTCTTGAGTGCTTATGAGCCAAGTAAAAAAAAAGTAGCAAACAGGCCTATTAGTCTCAAAGAAGTGTCATTAGCACGCCTTTCTTTGCATCCGTGATGTCCAAACAGCAGTTTTGGGCCCTTCCATAGTACCTCCACCTCTGTGACAACAACCTCCCAGTGGATGACGACAAGCTTTGAAAGATATGTCTGGTCTTGGACTATGTCTAGAAGGAATTTTGAGACTCATACTCTCCAGAAGATGGACTGGCAGTGGACGAGAGCCTCGTGAAGTTCCGGGGTCGACTCTCTCATTTGCAGCTCAACCCTTTGAAGCGAGCTCGGTTCAGGATCAATTTTACAAGCTGCGCCAGTCGTCTAGCGGGTACTGCTTGAACTTCTTTATAGATACAGAAAAAAGTGAGAAGACATCGGCAACCGCTGGAATGTTGTGCAGGGAGGCAGTCGTAATCGACCTTGTGGAAGATAGTCTCCCGGATGGCCAATTGGTACTCTTCTCCACTACTGTACGTCTACATCAAAGCAACAGGTTCCAACGCTGTTGGGACGGTCAGAGTGCATCACAAGAATGAGCCAAAAGAGTTGAAGAAGTTGAAGCTTCAGAAAGGTGAGTGTCGCAGTCTCTTTTTCACACGGAGTGATGGCCCTAACATGGCAGGACAAGAAGCCCGCGAGCATGTTGTCGACCTCCCATGATGCTGCCGACCTGACAGATACGGGGAAAAAAAAAGGAAAAGACAAGCAGCCAGTGCTCATACCCCAGGTAGTACTTAAATACAACAGAGGTATGGGAGGCGTACCACGAAGACCAGCAGCTGGCTTCCTTCCCAGAAGACCTTCTACAAGAAAATCTTTTACATCATGGATATGACTGTTTACAACAGCTATATACTCTGTGGAAAGGCAACCGCCAAGAAAGTCGGTCACACAAATGGAAAGTTGACCTGGCCGAGCAAATCGTAAAAGAGACGGTATTGCCTGGATACCGACAACGTGGAAAGCAAACCGTGAGTGCCTCGCCATTGCACTTAGAGGGTTGCAAATGGGTGCATTTTCCTCGTCAGATCCCTGCGAACACTGTAAAACTAAGTCCATCAAAGTGGTGCCATGTCTACAAAGGCAAAAAAAGCGGGAGCCTTTGGGAGTGTTGAGAAATATGGTGTCGCCTTTCACATGCCTCTGTACTTCAAGTTGTTTCATAGTCCCTCTAACCACTTTGCATCTGCCTATTATCCAGGATTCAAATATAACCAAAGCTATGCTGGTGTGAATTTTCTTGCGGGAGTTGTTAAGCTTATTCTTGGGTTCCATGGACGACACCAGCAGGACAAAAACGGATTGCGGAATACTGGGTGGGGGAGGGCCATGACACGACGGAAGCGAATAGATTAACATTATAAAGTTCAAAATAATTTTTTATATACACCGCTCTGAACAAGTGCTTTTTCTCCAAGTCTGTGGCTGTGCTGCGGTGAAGCAGGATACTCAAAAATCACAATGTTCATCAATCTGCAAGAGCAACTTCTCCAAAGTACACCAGTATGGTGTAGGAAGCACACTCAATTAAGCTAACTGACCTTAATACGCCACAAATGACAAAAATTGTAGAACTTAAAATTGTCAGTTCAATCTGAAAATTGAAACAAATAGTATTTTATTAGCTATCGGTTTTGATACAGAGATAGAGGAATTAACTTTTGACGTAATAATAGCGCAAATTCCTCACATTTTGGTTGAACATAACAGGATGTAGCAAGGGAAGTACTTTGGCGCAGTTTGCCGCCAACAGCATGGAAACCACATCACTACGCAAGTTCACAGAAACATTTTCCAATGCATCTGACCGAGATATAATCAGGGTGTCTAGCAAATTATTATTTTGAAAATCCCTGACTTTTCCAGGTTTTCCCTTATAATTTCAGGTGAAATTCCCTGACCACTGTGGAGGCAGTTAAATATACAAGACCATTACAACACAAGCCATTGAGCACTGAGCACTGTGAGGATAATTTTGCACGGGCTTAATCCAACTTGCACAAGTTCGTCCAGTCCGGATTAAACGAGCACTTTCTTGCCGCCAACATCATCAGTAAAGAGGCCACTTTTGGAAACGCCATGAAAACACGACGCTCAACCACATTCCTCAATAATCGAATAGCAGCATGCCGCCAGATGCACACTTTCGGATACTTCCGGCTTAAGGCTTGGATTGGATTGGGGTCTGCAGCTTTCCCATTTGTTACTAAATCTAGTAGCTCTAAGACCTCCAACCCTATCTAGTCTAGTGTCCTGCCCTCAATCCAATCCTAACCTTAGACTGGATTTGTCGGCTGTTCCCTTTGCATCGGACAGCACACTCTACATTGGGTGAGCAGAGCCCGCGCTCTGCTCAAGCAGAATTTATTGCATATTTTTCTGCCCCCAAGTCCTCAACTCTTTGCTCAGGGCACTCAATGATGTTTCCGGCTCATTTTCCCTGACTGGGCTCGCTTTTTGACAATATCCCTGACAATTCCCTCATTTTTCCTGGTAATTAAAATTTCCCTGACAATTCCTGGTTTTACCGGTCGCTAGACACCCTGATAATGCATATGTCAGCATTAAGAACTGTGAGGCATCGTCTTGCCTTTCATGTGCCAAAAGAACAAGACTTGCCAATGAAAGAGGAAAAAAAGAAAATCCTTTGGACGGGATAATGATATTTCTGAATATGTAAAAACCAATTCAATACAGGTAGAAATTGAGGGAGAGGAGATGACAGTGTGCGGGGACGTTGGAACACAGAGCTCTGGTTGGAATGATTAGCAGGTGGATGCAAGGCTAGCTGCCTTTGTCTCTGCTCACCATATGAACAGATTTGAAGATTGAGCAGAGACAAAGGCTTTGCGCAGCGCTCGCATGGCCTCCGCAGTAGCATCCACTGCGGCCAGACGTAAGGTGGAACAGAGTGTACCATGAAAGATGGGGTTAGTGTTTTGTGAGATAAAGTCAGGCTGACACCGCCAAGGATTTCTGCTCTGGAGAAAAGTTGCAAAAAGGAAGCGAAATAGTACCCTGTCAAAGCTATGAGCAACACCACCCCTGGATCAGGCGCGTAGCCAGGGGGGGGGGGCCTCGGCCTTCCCCCCTTCAGAAATCTATTTTGCTGGGACCTCCTCTCTCCCTTCCCCCCCATACAGCATTTTGTCGTGCCTCCCCCCCCCCCCTCCCCCCCCCCCTTTTTAAATCAAAATCCTGGCTACGTGCCTGCCCTCGATATATTTGTATATTACTATCTCCGTGCGTCCCCATTTAGATAAACAATGTCAATATCAGCTCCTTCAAGTCTTTCATGTGCAAGTTTGTCTGACACTGAATATTTTGTATAAGTCTACATACTTTTTTTCCTAATCTGGCAGTTCCTTAAAAAAAAATTAGCATATTGAAGTTTTTATACTCCTCTAATTTAATTTATTTTAGCACCTTAAGAACATTTCTTGATGAATTTAGTAGGATTAACGTTTAGAACTACTGCTAGAGATAATGACGTTGTGCAGGGCCCCCGAACCATACTTGTTTGCAAACTAGAAGAAATTTGGATTCCAACCAACACACTGTTTTCACACAAGCATGCTTGGCACGCAGCAGGTGTAGGAGCAGCTCATGTCCAGAAATCACCTTTATTAGAGGTAAAGCGCCCGCACGTCCCATACACAGCATCACCGCTGCAATGCGACATCAGAGGCATCTGTCGGCCTACATCGGCGCATGTAGGATCCTCAGAAAGTACTCGGACCTTTGGAAATGATGGAAATGAACCCGGTACAGTGAAAACTTTTATGCAGGTTTCTCGAGTGTTTATGTGAAAAGAAGCATGCCGTTACAGAAACCCATCTTCAGAAACTTCACAGACTTCCACTGTTCATGGCCAGATCCCCCAATCTTTTTTTCTTTTTTTCCTGGCATGCCTGACACAAAACATTCCCTACGACCGCAGACACCACATTCATTTATTCCGACCCAACACCGGTGCTTGCCCTCCGCGCAACAGTGCATTGACGACGGCACGGAACTCACCCAATCTGAGCAGTCGGAAATGGATGGCACGAGATAACCTAGTGCCCCCTGTGGGTGGGAAATAATGCACACCTCAACTTATCGCTTTCCCACTATACCTGGCTACTGCCAAAAGGGTAAAAGGACTGGAAACATCGAAGAGCCATGAGCCACTGGTTAGAAAGCTTAGTTCCTTTCGGAACACATATGCCCTCAAGAGGACATGAGACCTGAACGGATCTTGGCCACCTGTTTTCCTTTGCCACTTGCCAGTACAGGAAACCAACACAAGCCTCCTCCGTAAGATGGACTATGCCCCTACTATTAACTGCGGCGATACCAGAAGTCACAACCAAACAGTTTCTCCACAGCGTCCATCAACTCACTGCAGCTCAGCTGCGTGTGACCTAAAGGCGCTGTCACTACTAAGGAAACAGTTGGACAACTCCGTCCATCAACACTAGAGAAACATGTCTTTGGCGACCCTGTCACATTGAGGTAACAGCAACTGTCGGGAAACAGGTTTTTGTTACCCGGCAACCCTGTTCGCCGTTTTGTTGTCCGACAGCCAGAGAACACCCAGTAACACAGCGCTGACAGCGGAGTCAATACGGAGAACACTCCGCCATCTTGATTGTTTACCTTTGTCTGTGTGCGTCGCGGCGTCGCTGGAAATGTGATTCTACAAAGTGCTAGTGCGTTCGAAGGGCTGGAAATTGCCACGGGAAGACATCAACCAGTGACTTTGATTAGAAAACTCGACATGGGGAGTATTTTTCGCTCTTTATTTTATCAAAATGTTCCTATGCTGACGAAGCAGCTAGCCCTAACTGAGGAACATGAGATTGCTCATATGTTCATGACTGACGCCACCGCATGAAGCGTTGCTGTCCGGTTCTATCTTTCATGCAATTTTTATTTCTAGCGTACAATTAAGTTAGTACCATGCTTAAAAACTGCGACACCGATACGATCGTCATTCATAATGATCGGTGGAATAAACATTTTTCAATACCGTCTATTTGCCTTGACCATGCTATGTGATCGCTTGATTCCTCAAGACGTCCGGGGGATTTCAGGTGTCTGGCAGCGGCTGTTTTCAAGTTCCAAGCATCAACAATCATGATGAGACCGGTCATTTGCATGCTTCAATTTTTTACTCGCTTGCTTTCGTGGATAATGTTTACTAAATTTTATCAACGGGTGAGTAGGCATGCCATTTTCACTAGCCGTAATGAGAGTTGGTCTCTTTGCCTGCCGTAATTACGCTTGCTGTAATTATGCAATAAAAACATTAATTGAATTATTTTAGCTGCACTCCAGCCTTAATTATTGTTGAATATCATTTTTAAAGCCTTTATTTGAGTAAGCTCTAAAAAAAACATGTTATTGATAATAAACTTTACCATCAAAGCTATCTGTGTCGCTGTATTGACGGCACGAAATTCGCTCATCCACTGATCTGGGCAACACACGTCGTTTAACGTTGCTGCCATTTTCGTTGCCGAAAGCTATCACACCGAGGCAACATTGTTGCTGTCGCCTGTGTTGTGCTGACGTTCTTGGGATGTGACAGGTTTGTCAGGAAACAGGGCAACCGAGAACTAAATTGACCAACTGCTCACGAACATGTTGCGTTGCTGTCACCACCGTGTTTTCTCAATGTGACAGGGTCTTAAAGCTTGCATTACAGATTCAGACATGACGAGTTAATTCCCACCCTTGCTGGTTTCGATGTGGATACACATTGCAGCCCCTGGCCAAAATACGAACGGGAACGTGTCTCAGTGGCATCATATTGATGGTACTTTAGTATGTTCTTCTATGCTCTTTCTGCACGAACACAGTTTAACAAGTACAAATCCGAATTCTCTTTTGGATTTTGGGTCATGGCGTATCACGACCGTACAATATGCACACGTTAAAACTCTCGATAAGAGGCCATGTAGCACAGGTCAAATTGTCCTGGTATAGCAGAGACATAAGCCCCGTATAAAATCCCCTCGTCTGTTGACCTTCGGTGCAACAAACAGCCATATAATCGATTATTCTAACTAAGGCAGGTGTGCCCCTGCCATATGACAGTCAGGAATGTGGCTTACCTCACTGTGTGCATCCGAGAAGACGAGCGCTTGCGTGAGCACCCCAGACTTGTCGTCGGGGCTTGCCTCATCTGCCGGAGGAACCGCCACGGTGGCCCCCTTTGCACCTCCCTCGCCCCGCGAGGCCCCCGAGTCACTGCACTTGCTCCCCGGCGTCGCGTCCCTCTGGGAGGGGTCACCGGCGACCGCACCCACTTCGGAGGCCGCCCGGGCAACAACCACCTCTTCCACCGCCAGCGATAGCGACGCCACATGGTCTTGCACCTCTTCGACCGCACCTTCGCTCTTTCTCGCCTGTGGCGACGCCGTGGAGGAGCTCGATGGCGACGACAGGCAGAGCAGCGAGTCCACCGACCCGTTGGGGCTGTTCGGGCAGGCCGCCGGCACGCAATCCGTGCCCCCAGTCGACTCCTCGCCGAGCACCCGCGCCGCAGCGCCGTCTCCGCCCGAGACATCCACAGTCAGCACCACACAGGGGGACTTTATACAGGAAGTCACCACATTCTCCTCTGCGGGACACAAACTCCCGAGGCCGCACGCAACGGGCGACGCACCGCCTTCGCATTTCGTGGGTGGTTCCAACCGTGGCACTTCGCTGTCCGCAGAGAGATCTGCGACGGGCTTGGGCGACCCTTCTCTGCGATTCGCGCCAGCTTCCCCGGAGGACGCCGCCGCCTTCGGGCCATGCTGCGTTGCGTCGGCAGGCGGGGACCTCTCCTTGGCCCGGCCTCCGAGCTGCACCTCCACCACGTTGGGCTTTTCGTCCTTGAGTCTCATCGTGGCCGAAGATGATTCCGAGGCTTCGACCTTTTCCGCTTCGGAAGGCTCTCCTGCGTGTCTGGAATCGCCGGGGCTTTCCTGCTTGGTCGTGACACTGGGTGCTACAGGTTCACGCTCAGAGTTCTGTCTGGAGCGGCGCCTCTTGAGCAGGAAGAAGGACAGCAGGAGGACAAGGGCTGCGGCTGCCGGGAGAGTGACGGCCGCCCTCGGCCCCAGACCGGCCATGGACTGGCCTCGCGGGGCCGCTCCAGGGACTCGCTACTGGCCGCTGGCCCCTGCATTCGGAGGGTACAGGGAGCGGTTGCCTACCGTGCCACCAAAACTGGTCAAATCGAACACATCTCTCCCACGAGACTAGAGCCGACTTGTCTGAACAGCCGTTTGTTTTAGACGGCCTCAAAGAAAGCACTGCCAAGACCGAGGCATGCAAGCGCACAAGATGCAATCTTCCCATTCCACTCGGCTCAATCTCCAGCTTTGACAGTGCTGTCTTTCAGGTTGTTTTAATTATAATGCTGCTTCGAACAAGCAGGCTTCAAGTTAAAGTAGTGCCACTCAATTTTACCTACTGCACTGTATGGCTTCTGCTACAACACGAAGTGCAGTTTGAGAGTTGGTAACTTGCAGCAAGCTTGATGCCAGTGCGCTTAGCCACACCAAAGATCAAACTGTCCGCAAGTCATTGTTAAATTCTGCACTCTATTTTCGTTTACACCACTCAGAAGCGTAATGTCCTGTAAACATCAAACAGTTGGCATTCACCGCTCAATTTTCTCTCTATATTAGCAACTTTCTAGCACTGAGAAGGGATGCACGACAGGACGCTTATATATGTTGAACAACCTTCTGCCAAAAAGTTACATGTTATGGATGACCTCGGATGCCAATTCAATCCTTGTGCCATCAAGAAAGAGTGAGTGGAAGCTTTTAAGAATAAGCACACTCGGACTAGTACCTCGTCTTCAAGCTAGAAAGAGACCATGACTCGAGAGTTCTATTACTCAAATTTGCCACATGCATTTCGCACTTTGGTTATTACAACCATCACATTTTAGGACGGCACATGCTCTGCATTTTATGGCAAGTTAAAAGTGAAATTCTGCAGCTGTTTGGAGGAAGGGGAAAAGACCCCACAAGATCCAAAGGGCACCCTCGAACCCAGCACAAAACCTCGGCAATCTCACTATGAAAGCTTGTCAGTGTCACTACTTGTTTAATCTTCCCAGTTTCCTGACAAGACACCTGACAAGACACCACAGCGCAGGTTTTGCTACAAGCCAAATAAATTTGTTCCAGAAAGGCATGATCTGAATGTAAAGGGGCACTAAAGTGGCTTTTGAATCTGTAGTTTTAAGAGTATATTTTAATCTAAGAACTCCAACCGTCCCAATATACCCAGTCCCAAACCCAGGCACGTATCCAGGAGGGGGGGGGGGGGGGGGGGGGGCCCCCCTTGCCCCCCTCCCCATCATACAGCATTTTGTCATGGGCGGGCCCTCCACCGAATCAAAATACTGGCTATCTGCCTGCCCAAACACATGAAAATGCAAACAAACATATTTCCAAAGTAAAAGGGCCGTGTTGCGACCTTTGACCACATAATCTACAAAGAAATAGGTTGTGCGTCATCATAATTCTGCATTTTTGTAACGCTTACAGTAGAGAGAGTGATCGCTATAAAAAGACGAACCAATAAACCTTTTAGTGCCTCTTTCACAACATTGTAAAACCGTGCTACCCTTAAAAAAAAAAAAAATAATTTCTGACATGTGATGGCTAAGACTAGGTCATTCTGGTAAAATAACTGGCATGAAGCCATAGAAGGATTCCACGAAACAGCACAAGTGTTGAGCTGTGCCAGAGTGCAAGAGCAGAGGCAATTTTTTTTTAACCAACAGGTAGGGCACAGGACACCAGTTTCTAATAAACCAATTTGATAGAAAGGTAGCACCTCCCCTCCCTCGCTATCTATATCCTATATCTAGGGACGCGGGCACCGGGTGCTACGATAGATGCCCCGAGACTCACAATCCCCATGGTGATTGCCCATAATTGTCCTTACCGATAGGTCAAGCCCAGCCCAATTCAGAAGTGGTAGCCGTTCTGGCCCGTATGAGCAGCAGGGAAGGGGGACACCTCAGAAAGAGTGTCAAGGGAGTAAGACCTCCCAGGCAGCCATTAGACACTGCATCTCCCCCCCCCCCTTCCCTCCCTTTCTCTCTACCCCCCCCCCCCCCTCCCCCTTGTCCGTTTCTCCAAAACCAACCTTGACACCCCGTCGACCAAGGCAACCTCGTTTGAAAAGCCCAGGCCACGCCTGCCCGGCCTAACCCAGCACACACCACTTGTTTGATAGACGTAAGAAAAAAAAACATCTGTACCCAACCTTCGGGCACTAACAGGCTCCTCCCAAGAAGCCAGAAGTCAAACAAAAGTGGCAGCACACCTTCTCGGGCAGTGTTCGAAGCGCCCAGGAACCGGTGCAGGGGACAACAACCTGTTGCATGCATACTGCCACGCCAAGTTGTGAAGTGACCGAGATTAACGAAGAAATTGATGCAGAGTGTTGATAGAAAACTCGTCCACTTAGATTTCACTGGCTGCGATTGCATCTTTGTAGATACATCCCTAAAGCTGCCACCGTACATAATAATTAGTATTCTCTCTGGATTTCATTTGCTAACCTTAATTACTTAACCACTTACAGAGAAGTTTCGGTTTGAAAAATGTGAAGAAACAATTTCTAAGCAAATATCGTGACTCGGGTTTGTAAGATATCACTACTGCACTAGGGCTGTCACGAAGCAAGCTTCTCATGGCATAGTAGACAGGACACTGCCCTAGGTTGCCATAACAATTAATTAAAAACAAATTTTTACTTTATGCTTTCTTGTTAAGGAGCCTTTACTATCACAAACATTCGGCTGAGATCTCTTTCATATCACCCGCAACTCTTGGTGGTTCCTTGACATTTAAGTTAACTGAACTGACTACACAACATAATGGATTGGCTTTACATCAATGTAACTTTGAAAGCGACATAAAATTGCATTCCATTCGCATATACAACATATGAATGTGTCTTGCCTAGTATCTTAACTGAACTTTAACAATATCACTCTGAATTTTGCAGTCTCTACAGTCATCTCTGGAGCATAACCCACTTCCTTGTTCATGTTAGCCACATTGCAGATGAAGTTGAGGCTAATATTATATGCATTATCTAACTGATGCCGGAAAAATGAGGTGATGTGCTCAGTGTAAGAAACATTTCAATCTAAAGCACCATAACATGATGCCCATGGTATTTAAGACAGTCCATATCAGTGATACAGTGTGCAAAGTATGCACAACGCTCCTTACTGGTTGGAATGCCTAAAATAAACGACTATGAATATGCAAACATTCAGAATGGGAAAATTGTAAAACAAAAACAAAGGCCCCCTAACAGACTAGGAGAGAAGGCCTGAAAGCATGATTAATAAATTGTCATTAACTGGCCCGGGCTTTTCCTGACAATATTCAAATTTTTCTATTTATCTCCAAACTGGAGAAGGGAGAAAGAGATAACAGCAACTCAATTGTTGCCTGACAGGTAATAGAGTTGCTTTTATCACGGCAACAAACAACAATCAGGTAAAGAATGATTATAATCGAGGAAACCTTTCTGCCACAATTAAAAAAAGCACATAATGTATGTGTCTAGCTTTAAACGTATTTCGTCAGAAAGTTGTATCCAGTATTTAAAACTGGCAAATCCATAATCGAGTAAAATCTGTCCTATGCTACAATTGACCCTCAAGCAGACAGAAGACTAAAGTAAAAGATAACCTTAACATATAAGCACATTAGAAAATTATTTGCTACCCCACAGTATAAACATTAACAGAACCGCATCAATTACAATCACAATGCAATAAAAATAAATAAAAAAGAGCAAACGAAGCACTGCTCTAAGCTCCACCCCTCATACGCACCGCATTCTGGCAAAAGAAGACACGCATTCGCACAATCCAGCGAAATTGAACGTCAGCGGAGAATGAAAGGCCGCTTGATGCCGGTTGCACATCCACGAGCAAACCCGGGTGAAAGTCCCTGGTACCGACGTCCCGAATCACATATGCTGCACGCACCGCAGCATTGCAAAGGTGTGCACGGCGTGGCAGGCCTTCCCCCAACGCACCAGCACAAAGACCCTTCTGTGTCCAGCAGCCAGCACAGACGGCCCTTCCCCGCTCCCAACCAGTTTGCCCAGCCCCCCCTCCCCCCTTCGACCCAGCTCTCTGCCGTGTCTGCCTTCTAGGCTGGGCGGAGTGGCCAAGATATCGGGACAGCGTGAAACGAGAACGAAACGACACTCGGGAGAAACAAGAGCACGGCACTCCCAACAACAACAACAACACACGACAAGGAGGAGGGAGCCCCTGCCCCCTCTCCTCCAGCGGCCAGCTCCCGTCGATTCCGCTTCCTGTGCCATTATCCCGCTATTCCAAGCAGGTCCTTTGAGGAAGTGAAGCCGGATCATTGTTTCGGACCTGCCCTCGCCACCTGTAGCAGTGCGAGGAGGGGGCACCCTTTGACTGAGACGCCTGCTTGGGGGATGGCTGCTTTTGCAGGGTACAAATTATCGGAGCCTTTCCACCGCTCTAGGTAAAACAAACCAAAAAGGAGGGCATGCAGCAGAAGTGATGCCTCGCTCTTCCTAGACAGGAAGCCCTGCCTTCCAGGGAGGCACATCTCGAACAATCTCTCGTCGTGCTGCTTTGTTTTGCATCGATGGTTGGTTTTCAATCTGTTCCTCGGGCAAACGTAGCAAACACTTTCCAAAGAGAGCAAGGAGGAAGTATGAACGACGGCCATTATTACAGGGAGATCAGAGTGGATCCATCTTCATCGTTCTGTCCCGGTAAAACTGGGACACCAAACGACGGACCATAAAGTGAATATTTCCAAGGAGCATGGTTCTGGGGAACATCCATTTTTATCATAAGCAGTTTCTTGTTAGTTACGAGCGCATATCCCTGCACAAAGTTGGTCTCTAACCAAAACTGTCTGCTCGTGTTCACAGTTTTTGCTCCAGTTTGAAAGCACTCCAAGGGGTAAAAATTGCAAAGGGCTCTGCTTACTTCCAGGAAACTTCTGTTTTTAGTTAACGCATAGCTACCACAAAAGGGAATTACATTTAACGATATACACTTCACAGTAAAAACATAGAACACGCAGATTGCGACAGGATAATCTATCATATTCAGAGAATGATAGGCAGCCAGCATACGAAGGTCCACCAAAATTTCAGGGAATTTGAACAAACAGCGCAAACCAGTAGTGGTGCGAATTTGTACCGCAAGGTGCATATTGGTGTATCTTTCAACCGTTAATCTGCTAACTGGTGCCTTTATAAATGCATGCATTTCCGAGTTTCGGCTGGTTTTTTACACAGCTTTGTAGTGTTTCTGCAAATGTCAAAATGGTTTATATTAAAGAGCAAAGATTTTGCATGAAATTTTGCTTCAAGCCACAACTGTAACTGAAACCCACTGAATGCTAGATAAAGGAAGTTTTTGGGTGAGCGTGTTAAGCAAGAATATTCAACTGGTTTAAGCATTAAAAAAGTAAACTAGAAACATATCAATGCTGGTAATTTCTTTTCACATTTGAGAACTGCACATCTCCTACTTGGAGTAGTTTTTACCGAAATGTTTTGAGACGACTGAGGGTTATTGTGAGGCTCGAACGGCCTGAAACGTGAATAACAAAAAGGAGTTGCTGCACCATGACAATATGCCTCCACACCCCTGACAAAAAGACAAAATGACCATTGACTCCCCACACTGCCTACTCACCTAACCTGACCCCCACTCACTCTACTTTCTACCGGAGTTCCCAAAAATGAAACTCCGGTTGAAAGGGCGGCAATATAACTCCACTGAAGGGATCCAAGTGGGATCACAGCAGGTGTTGAATATGCCACAGCAGACAGACTTTAGTGAGCACTTACAATAATGGAAGAAATTGCTGAAATCGTTGCAATATGCCCAAGACTGCTTTGAAGGTAACGGTGGCAATTAGCTCAGTTTGATGGATGCTGCGAACACTCTTCGTTTCGGAGGCATTGTGGGCCGCAGTTCATAGAGGACTTTAACAATCACTTATTTGTGTCTAGCTGCACTTCCACAACCGTAGCTAGATGGTGTTCATACCCCGTTCGTCACCCAATCACGAAGTTCCCCTTCAAAATCAAACTTGCCCCACATTCTTCACTTGGGTCTAGGCATACTTTCCGCATCACCCACGGAAGGTATGCTGTGGGAGCAATGGCGGCGGAGTTACAGTTCAACTTGGTATTGCCCTGCAGAACACAGTATGATCTCGAAAAGTGTGCACGGCCTTTCAAGCAATACACAAAGACCTTAAAAAATAAAATTTATAGTTTATATTGGTAGATAGGTCCTACTGCATAAAATGCAATCTTTTAAACATGTATAGTCAGCAGACTACACAGTTCACAAAATTTTAACTGTAACTAACCCTAACAAATAGCACCTTCTTATCACCCCTTTCCAACCGAGCTAGCGAAGCATTCCAAACTCCTGGTACAATGCCAGAAAAAGTGTCAACCACACAGCTTCGATGCCCCTCATCTGCAGGCGGTACACTATGTACCACACGCTTTCTACAAGAATTGCGGCAACAAGGAACGTGCCAAGGAAAGTCATGGAAAACCTGCCCCTGATGCAACAAGTGCCTTGGCTGAGAAATTGGGCAACCCAATGCGATTTTCCATTTCTTGGCATGCAGCATGACCTCCAGTCTATCGAATGCAATTGTAACGTGCCATCTGCATCCCAACCAGTAGAATCCATGTATTCGTTGCTATCAAGGGTTCCACGTGATAGGCGCCTAATCTGGCTTCCAACGGACAAGGAAATGAGAGAAGTTAAGGGAGACTCGATATGCTTGGTTGCTTGGGCAACGGCATGGCGTAGATAACGTACCCCCAGTCTCTCCGCTTACGAGAGGGCCGCCGTTGAATGAATGATGTAATGGCGTCCCCCAGCTACAAGACCTGATCTGGGCAGTTTGCAGACGCAATCTTTGTGGGGCAAAGGGCGAGCGGTGCATCTACGAATAGCAAGCCAGCAGAGGTGCAGGCAACAATAATGTGCACGTCCAACGGCGGGTCTGCAAATTGTGCTTTAAACCACCATCCTCAATGTTGTAAAGAAACTAAATTTGTTGCTGCGCGACCCAGATGCAATGTTTACATGAAAAGGGCTGCGTTTAGACTCGCTAAGCAAGTGTACGGGGACCACCAGACTCGCTGCTGTATTCAAGTCAGATTCGTACCAAGGTACTAGCATACAGCGTATAACAAGTGGACTGCATTTAACAGAAAACATCCAATTGTGCTGAAGCAAGTGCACAACCTTGCAAGTCTGAGGCTCCAGAAATATAATAACGGAGTCATTTGCAAGCAACACGAGAAACGGAATGCAGGAGCTGCCCACTCGGACTATGCAAGTTAAATTTCCCTAGTGCTTGTTTCAACAAATTCGCAAATATGCCAAAAAAAAATGGAAGGAATTTAGAAATTTATGTTTCGACAGCGTAAGGTTGGTTTGCCTCTGAGGTACGGCAATATTGATTTATGCTGACGACCAAAAATTAAGCTAGTGCAGTATGATGACTAGCCCGGGGTCCTGTAACATGCCATGCAGAGGGGATACACGAAAAAACGGTCACCGGTACGATGCTCGCCCAGATTAAAACGGGCAGTAGCGGGGATCGAGCCCAGGACCCCTTTGTTCTGCAGCACAAGCTTTCGCTCCACGTCATTACTACCGCTTGATACTAATAAGAGACTCAAGGTTAATGGTCGTAATGCTCTGGCCACATGGCCCATCTACAAAGGTGTTACGAATGATCATATTTCTAGGTTAACGAACTTCCCACTGTCTAAACATTCATACGGGCATAACGGAATGCATCTAATCAAACTCTGAAATCACAAACGACCAGTTTTTCAGGCCTAAATAGAGGCCATCTCACGGTGCGAGACACCACTATAAATAATATGTACATACTACAAAAAGCTCAGAATCAGCATTAAATATGCAAATTAAGGGTGCCTTCCAAGATCAGTTTTCCAGATAGCTCAAACTACACGCGGGCATAACAAATGTAGAAGTTCAAATCCATTTTTTTCTCGAACTATCCCTCAAGCAAAGCATTCACACACAAGAGAGTCGATGTAAGAGGCAGACGAGGACCCAAAGTTGCCTCGAAGATCAGCTCGCCGCACTGCATGTCCGGGCCACAAGCCAAGGCTACCTACCCCCATCCCAGCCGCTTGCGTGGTTGACAGGGCCCAAATCCCCGCAGCTTAGTCGGGCGATTGATCCGACCGTCGTGAAGTCAGAGGAGCTTCCAAGGAACTCGGTACGTAGACCACCGTGCTTCCAGGCGAACACGCAAAAAAAAAAAAATGTATATATATATATATATATATAAAGAAATTCGAAGACGCTCGCTCTCTATCCAGCAGCACGGAACGAGGGCTCCAGCGGAGAGCCGCGCCGCACCAATTTGGCGACGTAATGAGAAGTCTCCGAGCTGTGTCGTTCTTTCTCAACTTGCCCTTTTGTTCTTCTGCTTGCTTGGCGGAGAATCTGATTGGATCCGGTGATTCGCATTCCTTTTTACTAATTCATCTTGCGGATAGGCGCCGCTTTTCTATTTTTTCTCGTCACGCTTAAAAAAAAAATTAAAATACAGATGACGCGAACTCATTCCTAAAATGTTTTACGAAAGCACATCTCCCTGCACTACACAGTCTTCTGCGAGAAGGGGAAAAAAAAAAAAAAAAGATGCGTCAGACGTATTGATAACGTATGCCAAGTGCGCGCCTATGGCATGGCGACGCTCGACTCGGGGTATAATGACCAGCACAAGAAAAAAAAAAATGGTTCGGGTGTTCGTTTGCCCCCGAAGGCGGTGTAAACGGGTTCCCACGACGGACAGGTGGTGTTGACACACCGGGCACGTAGAGACAGCAGCAGCAACGGTGGCGATCGGCGCGCGTCTGAAGTTACCCGCAAAAAAGCCCAAGGCTGCAACCGGGAGTTTCGGTCGAATCAGCTCCCCTGCCTCGTACTCGAGCAAGGCGCCCAGGTCCGGTGCTGGTCACAGCCGATGTCGTCGCCCGATGTTGGCTAATTTTTTTTTTCTTCGTTTCTACTCGTGGCCCAAGTGTTGGGTTGTAGCGGGCGAAGGGGGAAGACGGGTAAAGCGGCGACGGCTCTGCTATTTTTAGCGATCGCCGAGCGTGGTCAGGGAAAGAAGAGCAAAATTCAAAACCGTCAACACGACGAAAGTAAGAGAAAGAAAAGAAAGGAACAGGTCCGCCGCCGCTCTCGTCGTAATCGCGGCACTGGGAACACTTTCGGGCAGGTTCACCGATGAGAGGAAGCCGGCTAAAGATAAAAAGCACGATGAAAGAATCCACTTCGCACGCATCCGGCAACCTGTGGCTCTGTGTATGCAGCGCTCGGCCGCGGGGCTCGGCCGATCGCGAGCGTTTCGGTACAACGTCCAACTGCAAGCTTCCGACAAAGTGCGACAAGCGCGAGATGCGGATTTTCCGTCTCAAATAAAACGAGCCTGGAGACACTTCGCAGCACGCCGGTGTGCACCTTCGGAAAGCAGATCGCGGGCAGCACGCCGCCTTTGCGGTACGCACTGTCAACAAACGTGACGCAGCGAAGCGCGCTGGATGAAACTGTTTGCGTGCGACAAAAATGCGAGACCCTAATCCGCCGAGCGTGGTTCTTTGTCTCGAATGCCAGCGGAGCGGCAGCAAGTTTCCGGTATTGTAGCGCCGCCGAGCAGGACCGAACGGCCCCCGCTGCGGTCAGGCCTAGGCAGACCAAAACACAATATGGTGGTCTTTTAAGAGCACCCGACGAGTCGCGAACATTGTCATTGGGTTCGCTTACCAAAGCGACGTGAAATGCTAGCCGCTGATCGACGATGCTGACCGGAACGAAGGCTGGTTCGGCAAACTTCGGTCGCTTACCGGACCCTAAACACGCTGCACAGCTCCAGAAACTTTCCCCACGTGGCTAGCAACTCTGTCGCCATGAGCAAATGTTTCGTCTCGTCGAGTCTCGCAGCCAACGGGAGGACGGAAACATCTGTTTCGGCGGAGGAATACACGACCCCTAGTTCTTTGCAGACGAATTCGTGTTTTGGGGTTCTATTTATTCTCAAACCCGCGCAAAAGTGTAATATTATAATGTTTTATTGTCTAATTAGGTAGTTTCATTATAATAAATTAGCCATGCATTTATATAATCACATGATGACGACAAGTTCGATGATGACTCACTTCGCTAATAAATTTTCAAAATTAATGAATAGTCAAATTAATTGTAAAGAGATGTTGCAAGCTATAGGAATAAGCCGTTTGAGGAAATTATAATTGTATAAGTGGTGTTGTATTTTAAATATTACAAAAAAGAGGCCGCACTCTTTTTCGCGCGGCGCGCGCGGACCAATACGAGTGCCGTGGCTTCCCCTACAAGAAAAGCGCACGAAGGCTTTGCTAATGGATGAAAGAGTGTGCTCCTAGCCGTCTGCGTTTCGCGATGTGAACATGGCTTCTCCTACGAAGTATCGCGCGTAAACCGCGTCCACCGCGTTACACCCAGCTCTTCGGCGAGTGTTTATTCAACTCTGTGGTCTTCCAGAGCCCCTCATTTGATCCACACCTACCGCGGAACCGCTGCAGCGCTCGGCTAATGAATGGAAACGTCGAGCTGTGTTTGTGAGTCGCCTCATCACTGCACGTCGTCGTCGGCGCCAATCCCCGCTTCTTTCTTCGAACTCTGTGTCACTATGGTGCCTGTGTAGCACCGAGCGACCCTTCCGGTCTCTCCGTGAGCGATGGCCAGCGGAGGCGCGTCTGTTGGGTGCTCTTCTAAGCCTAACAAAGGCGACAGCGTCGGACAAAGGCCCACTCCTTTGACCGCGGGGAGCCAAGTGGCCGGCGCCTGAAGCTACTCGGAAGATTTGGTGGGCACTTCCCAACCACCCGAAATGGAGACCGTTGGAGACTTCGAGTACAGCACCAAGGATTTGATCGGCCACGGCGCCTTTGCCGTCGTCTACAAGGGCCGCTACAAATCGGTGAGCCATGCGTGACACTACCATCTACGCTTGCTCTTGTATCGACTAGTTTGGTCGCAGCCTCTTCTGTTTACGTACTAAAGTCGCACGAAATAGACGCATTATACGGGATCTCGACCACAAACACTCGCGTATCTTTGTTTAGAGCTCTTCCGCTTCACCTCATCGGTGGAACGCAATAACGTGTGTGAGTGTCGTCATTGTTTATTAAACACTGGCCTCTGCGTATGACGGCAATATGATGCCCGATTCCTCGTCGCTCGTACGCGCGTCGTAGGCGCATAGAACGTCGGAGTTCTCCTCCGGGGACCTCCTGTTTTTCTTTGATTTCTTTTTGTTTTTCGGTTTCCCGAACGCATATTAAACCGCCGCTGCGTATGCGCTGGGAGAGCGGAGCCCTCGATAACAAAGGCACGAAAACAACGCTTCCGAAACGCAGCTCAGGGTCGTAACAAACCGCTGTCGCTCGATCGCTCTGTGCCTCCCCTGCCTCGCTTCTCGGGTTTGGCAAGCACTGACATGCCTGATCATGCGTGCGCGCTGCTGACTGGGGAAGTAGCGACCGTGGCTCCTGCGTCGACTTTGTTCAGTCTCAACGTCCTTGCCTTCGTTTCTTTGTGGGAAAGCAGTTTCGCGTGTATTGGGGTACAGCCGCTGACCACTTGTAATGAGGTGAACTTAGTGTAAACTAACTGATGTTATGGATCTTTTTTTGTCAGGACTGGGTTTTAAAAATGTGTGTGCACGCAAAGCTGGGATTGAGCCTTCGTTTGGTTGCAAGTTGCAGCTTTGGCGGTGTTTATTATTATTCGGAATTGAGGTGAAATGGTAGCTGGCACACGAACTACGATAACAAGACTGGCATTATAAGCGACCTCCTTACAAAAGGAGTCGGTTGTATGTCAGTCAGCTGATAGACGCGGGGTATCTGCTCCGCCGCTGTCGCGTTATTTCTCAGGGTTTCTGCCCCCCCCCCCCCCCCCTTTTTTTTTTTCTTTCGTTGAACTATTAGCCCGCTTTTTGCTCTCCTTCCGCGCGCGCTCTGCGTCCTTAGGTGTTGCTTTTGGACACCTTCCACCACGCCGGGAGAGTGGAAGCGGCGATAGCTTGTCGGGTGGGAGGTTTGTATTTCCTGCCCCTCCGAACGCGTGGCTGCCAGAGATCGTTGGATGGAGGAATCTGATGCAAGCCTTGTGCAGCCAGCGCATTGTACGATCCGCCCAGCTTTTACGCCGTCGCTCATCGCGTGCGTCGGCTGTCGGGAAGTGTTCTCAACTCGAACGTCCCCGCTGCCGAGCCCGAGCCGATGCGTGTGCCCGTTTCGCACGTCTCTCACGCACGAGTGCGCAGGTGCGACCAAGTACGACCAGGACGGAACAGCATATGTCAAAAGTTGGAGCACTTGGTGTCTTGGTAGGAGAACCACAATACACGTCACAAAAACTATGTTTTCTACCGACTGAAAACTCGGAAACATTGCCGTTCGGATTAACCAGAGTTCAGCATCCTGCGCACCGGCTACTTCATTCTTTTGAAATGGGACAAACCCACCGAGCCTCGTCTTGAGTTGATTCGTCTGCATCTCTTCTCGGGCAGACCCTCGCAGAGTGTCGGCCTTCTCGGGGTATCTTAGCTAGCGCTCTATCAACTATCCCCTCTTTTCGAGCAGTGTTCGTTTCGTAGCTTGGAGGCAGCGTTTGAAAATTGGACATAGCGACCTAGATAACGTGCTTGCCCGGAAACTGAAGCGGTTTTGTATTTGACAATCAACACTTCAATGGCCTTCATTCTAGCTTCAGGATCAGGAATATTGAGATTATTTTTCAATTTGGTGCACGGAGGCTTCAGAAATTATTCTTTGAAGTACCGCCGAAGCCCCTCCTTCCCGGGCGTGACGTCACACTAGGAGTTTTCGGAATCTCTGCTCTCGCGCATCTTCAGCGCCTTTCAAAGCTATGCACGCGCACTCTTGCTATTTTCAAAAAGGTCAGAAAGAGACGTCACGACTGCCGTCAGTGCGGAAAAATATACCTGGCAAGCTTGCCATTGCACGCGCTGCCCTAGTATGACGTCACGACTGATCTGAGGTTTTTCGCGTTTTCTCGCTTTTAGTTGCATCTCCAGGGAAAACAAATGTGATATTCAGATTCACGGAATAAAAATACGCCAGAATTCACCTCTAACTCGTTTTTTTCAAGAAGTGTTTCAGATTCATTGGCTAGCGTGTGCCGTACACACGGTAACAAAGGATCCCTCTCACACAGGGCAGTGTTATAAATGTACTTTGTGAGCCTTCCAAACTCAGTCAGTTCGTTGACCTGCAGTATGTCTCGCCCCTTCTTTTTTTTTTTTTCTTTTTGTTTGGCAAAAAACGCAGTGGCGCCATCTACTGGTAGCCCCGGCACACTTCCGGTTCACGTGTTTCCCAATTTTTTACTCATCATTATTTTATCATGGGAGTTAATTAAGTCGGGCAGTGCTATACTCTGTTTCACCTTATGATGTACCGCAGGAAAGGCTACAAGCGCGAGCTTCTTGCTCTAGGGCACATATTGGCGGCACAAGCTCTCGTGCATTAGGGGCAGCTGCCAATTCTATGAGCTCGCGCTTCTAACCTTCGCTGCGGTACAACATAAGGTGAAACGGAGTATATAAGTGGCCATTTGCAGAAGATTGCGTTTTTTTTTTTTGTGTGTGTATGTTTTTACATTATTTTAATTGTTTGTTGCAGATTCTTTTTTCGTTGTTGCACAAATGTACAGCGTTAAGCTCAGGACTGCCGCATATAGTGTTTAGAGTGATTTTACGGAAGAAATCAACACCCTGGATACGACTGCTTTAAATATTCTACTGCGTGTCCCAAATAAAGGCCAGGCTCTTTAAGTCGACTGCGAAAATCGGTTGCTTATCCTATTGCGGTCCAATTTTGTACAGCGTTGGCCACAGGTGGTGCACTTTTTCTATAAAATTCGCAAAGAGCGAACTTACCTGAGGAAAAAGTAAAAAAAGAAAAAGGCTTAGCTCCTATGGAAACGCAGTGAAGCCACCGGTCTTCAAACCAGGCACTTATCCAGGGGGGGGGCCCGTGGGGCCCGGGCCCCCCCCCCCCCCCCCCTCCAAAATCTTTCATTTTGCTGGGACCTCCTCTCCCCCCTCCCCCTCATACAGAATTTTGTCATGGGCGGGCACCCCCCCCCGAAACAAAATCCTGGCTACGTGCCTGCTTCAAACCATAGGGCGCCCTTTGGTTTGAGGAGCGGTGGCTTCGCTGCGTTTCCATAGCAGTGAAGCCTTTTTTCTTTTTTACTTTTTCCTCAGGTAAGTTTGCTCTTTGCGAATTTTATTGACAAAGTGCACCGCCTGTGGTGCACTTTTGTGTGCCACCATGTTTCGACTCACGCGAGAAGGAGCGAATACAGGCTTTGCACCTGACGTTATCCTGTCAGCTCTCGGACCACCACCAGAGAACAGGAAAAAGAGGAACTCCCCTCTCACGGAAGCTCTTTTGTGTGTCCCAGACGTCCCTATTCTCCCTCTAGATGATTATAGAAGATAAACCTGGCACTCAAACTTCGTACAAAAGCAGCTTCCCCCTCCTCCTCCCTTCCATGGTTGTGCGAAATGGATGATGTGACGTTAGTGTAAAGGAAATTGCTTTATGAGGACTAAGCTGCATCTTAATTCTCGCGGCTATTTCGACAGTTCCTTTCCCTGTCCAGCCGCCATTCTCCAGATGGACAGTAGCGATCCAGCAAGGCTAGCTGACACCCCATACAAAAACCAATATCGTCCTACCCTCTGGGCCAGCTCAAAGGGCAGACACAAAATGGAGAGGATACAGATGGGCTTGTTTATTTACCAACAACGAGTTTATCATAGCCCCCGGAAGGCGGGGGACCATCCCCTGCTTCAGGATTTTGGGTGAAGGGATAATAGTTCCTTCATGCCAAGACTAGAATCACAAAAGCCCTTTGTGCCCTCCCAGTGGCATGATTCAGAGCCTGAATATCCAAGGAGACGGAAGATCCACTAGTGGATATTCAGGCTCGTTGGATATTCAGACACGTTGGACATTCAGGCCTGGTTGGATCTTTCGTCTCAGTCTAATTGGATATTCAGTCACAATAGACATTCCGGCCTCGTTGCATCTTCCGTCTCGTTGGATATTCAGACTCGTTGGACATTCCGTCTCAGTTGGACATTATTTTTCGATGGATATTCGTCTCGCCCGCCACGTAACCAAGTGGACACCTTATTGGAGCAATGCGTTTCGCATTGTTTACGTATTTCGAGCTGGTAGATCCTCAAATTTCTTAAAAAGAATGCTGGTTGCTCAGGCGGGTTGAGGTTGGTTTCAAAATTTCGTTACACAATTTTGAAACAATTTTGAAATTGCCTAACGGCTTATAATTGTGCTTGGATTTATTTTGTTTATTGTTATGTGGACCATCCTATTTGAAGGAACCGCTGGCCATTGTTCGTTTTGGAGAGGCGTACGTGTGGCCTTCGCCGGCTTATGCACGTCTCGGCGGGTACATAGCTTCTTCCCGCCGGGGTCTGCTCTTTGGGGTTTTCGGAGGAATTCGGGTGTCCTTGTTCACCGGTGCCTCCTCTACCAACCCCTTTGGGCCTTTGCCGAGGCACCTTGGCTGGGTGCTTGGTTGAGATGGCGGCTAAGACTGTCACTCAGAAAGTGTTGCACCATCGTTATATCGAACCAAGAGCAAGAGTGACCCTTTCTAACCTGGCAAGTGATTTGAGGTCACTAGAATACAAAAGAAGTTTGGT
Source organism: Ixodes persulcatus (assembly GCA_013358835.2). Classification (NCBI taxonomy): domain Eukaryota; kingdom Metazoa; phylum Arthropoda; class Arachnida; order Ixodida; family Ixodidae; genus Ixodes; species Ixodes persulcatus. The sequence goes on from JABSTQ010010991.1 coordinate 745,241, forward strand.
CCGAAACCGGAAAGGGGGTGAGTTGGGACATGTATGTGTTGAAGAGAAAGCTTCGAAGACCTCTTTGTCGTACGCCTACTTTTCGGTTTCGGTGCGATCAGTCGCTTTTGTTTTTTAGACTCCGTGTTGAACCCTGTTTAGGAAGTTCACGATGCTTAGCTGCGTTGAAAACTGTTTCTCACATCCTTTTGGTTTCTGTCTGCAGCCGGGTTTCTTTTTTCTTTCTTATTAAAATACTTTCTGGAGTGCATTGGACTACTAAGCTTCGGTGTTGACTTTGGTTGCTTTTGTTATTTGTAATCTTTATTATTTATTTATTTTGAGCCTGCGGCGCCTGTATCAGCCGTTATAACAGAGGGCGAACAAACATAAAAAAACAACCTTTCTGCATTTGTGGCACTAACCATTTCACTAGGCAGCGCATTCCATTCCTCGGTGGTCTAACAAACAAAAAATTACTCTTGCCCCATTCCGTCCTGGCACGAAGATTACGTATCTTGTGTGATCTTTACGTTTTTAAATATAATCCGGAGCATTCCAGCAAGCCCTTTCACATATAATACAAAAACCTGGAATGAAAAAAAAAAAAAAGGTCCTGGCTTATCATTATTTTTTTGGCAGCAGTATGCTCGATAAATTGCAGGAATGAAATAAACATTACATATTGGATATCCAGCCTCAGTAGACATTCATACCTGGTTGGATATTCCGTGTCGTTGGATATTCAGTCGCGGTGGACATTCAAGCCTGGCTGGACTTTCCATCTCGATGGATATTCAGTCGCGGCGGACATTCAGGCATGGTGGGATCTTCCGTCTCGTTGGATATTCAGACTCGGACATTTCGTCTCGATGGATATTCAGTCGCGGCGGACATTCAGGCATGGTGGGATCTTCCGTCTCGTTGGATATTCAGACTCGGACATTTCGTCTCGATGGATATTACGTCTCGCCTGTCACGTGACCAGCTGGATCTTTTGACTCGTTGGATCTTCCGTCTCGATGGATATTCAGGCCGTAAGTGCAGTGGCACGTGGCTAATCTAATCTACCAACCCAAAAAGCAAAAAGGAAAAAAAAAAAACAAAAAAAAACGACATTTTTGTTTTGAAATTTTGAACTCCGTCGGACATAGTTGATATGTTAGACCGGAGGCTATTCTCCAAAGTAACGGAGAAAAGGGTCTCCTAGATCCACTAAATAATCTACAACCACACTTCGGCCAATGGATGCTAACGGCTGCACCCTTTATATCGGGAGGTAGCTTGCGCCACCTAGCCATGAAACGAAACTCACGATTTTTTCCTCCCCGTCAATTTCCTTCTCCTCCGTCTTTTTGTAACTATGTAACAATTTCGTGCTTAAAATCATTTTTTTACAGTTGTTTTAATCTTTTATTTGAAATCGCAGGAAACGGTTTTCAGTGGATGGATGTTAGGGGCTATAGCCTTTATGACTGGCTGTAGCTTGCGCCACCCCGCTTAAGTCTAAAAAGACATTCAGGCTAAAAATAGCGCAAAAAAGACGGGCCAAAAAGACGAAGAAGTACACAGGACAAGCGTCTTTTTGTTAGTCTTTTTGCCCCGTCTCTTTTGCTCTATTTTTAATATGGCTGTCTATTACCAACTTGCCCAGCAGACCAAGCTTCTGAAAAGACAAACATATGATTCCGCCACAGAGCAAGGCGATATCGCCTGATCTTCCCGACGCCGTGTCCGAAGGAAGTCGCATTTTCGAATCGTGGCGATCGCCCATAGGCCTCCTGCACTGAAGCTTTGAACAAACTGTAGCGCCCTCATTTTGGGTAGTACAAGCTCACTTGATTGAGCCTCGCACTACTTATGGCACGTTGGTTGAGCTTTTTTAATTCTGTCTGATCCTAAAGAACGAAAAAACACTTTTGGACGCCAGAAATCGCCCAGACTCAACGCCGCAAGACAACGAAAAGTGCCAAATTCATGACACCACCGCTAGGGTACGCGTCTCTTATCTCTGGGTGGTGACGTCAAAACACCTGTGAAGCGACGCTTTAATTTTTCTTTTTCTTTGTCATGTCTACTTTGGAACGCGCGGAACGGCTGTTCTTGGCTCACGCGCGTAGGGTCTTAGCTTTGACGGCGATCGAATTTTTGTTGTTTCTTTGTATTTTCATCGTGATCTCGCGCTCGGCACCAGAGCTGGCACGCTTCTGCATGCCTGACAGTTTGAAACGCTAAAGTTTGTACTACCCAAAACAAGGCCTAACAAGTCCCTTTTCGCAGCACCCCCTGGGGAACGCAGGAGGCCCATTGCGTCCGCTCTGCACCGAGCACGAATATGGCGGCGCTCACAAGAAAATCGGGGAACGAAGAACTATAGATACCAGGCACGTAGCCAGGGGGGGGGGGGGGGGGCGCCCCCCCCCCCCCCCGAAATCTTTCATTTTGCTGGGACCTCCTCTCCCCCCCATACAGATTTATCATGGGCGCCCCCCCCCCCCCCCCCCCCCCGAAACAAAATTATGGCTACGTGCCTGATAGATACTCTAGGCGTAGCTTCGTACCGGAGTCTCCTATTTCTGCTCGAGTGATCCCGTAGTGCCAGCAGATGAAGCAGCGCCAGGGAAAAGTAATCGTGGGACCAAAGGGGCATCGCGGTAGATAAGTCTCAGCAGCCGTGCTCCAGGGGGCATGCGGGGAGGGAGACAGAGGCCGCGAATGTGTTCTGCGCAGCGGCCAGCCGCGTCTTGGCCCCACGCATCGGAAGGCAGCAAGGAGAAAGACGAGCGGAGGCAAATAGAATCGCGTCCAGACTTAGCCACAGATACGCTTGTCGTCGAGCGTGGCCCAGATATTGAAGCTCGCGGCGGATAAGACAAGAGCCGCCGAACGTCTTCTGCAGTACCACATATGTCTCCTCCGCGCGAAGGAATCTCCATCTTGAACGAAATCTTCGGGCAAACGGCTGGCATTGGTTCTGGACCGTGTCTGTGGTGGACAGATATTTCTTCCCCGGATGCAGTGCGGGGGATTACATTTCGTGCTTTCTCCCTGGTCAAAACTGTGGTGTAAAACAAAAATCCGCGTGCGGGTTGTACACGGGGAGCTTGTTATGAAAAAAGTTGCCAGCACTGTGAGATAATACGTCCAGGTATCTTTGGAGGTGTTCAACTGCATAATGTGATAGCGCGTCTTCCCCGTGATGGCCTCCAAAGGTCGGACACATTGTATCTGGAATGAGTAAATATATTCCACTTTCCGTGTCACTAGAGAGCGCTCGAGAAGTAGGAAAATGCTGTTACCGAGCGTGGTTGAAGCTGCGCGCCACAAAGTACCTCGATAAGCACGATAGAGTGGAAACGCGGCTTTGCGCGATGCTAATCTAACGGATGCGTATTGAGCATGAAAAAAAAAAGAAAAACAAATCTGCCGAATGATTGGCTGTGGTTAAAGTTCCCTCGAGTCGTGCGCCGGTCGTATGCTAATTTCTGCGAATCATCGTGAGAGCGGGCGCGGAACGTCGCAGTAAATGTGGTCGCTGTCTTTTGTCGCTAGGTGGCGCAAGCCGCCGCCCGATTAAAAGGGTTCAGCTGTATCAAATGCGTCCACACCAAACGTCTCGGCGAGCTTTCGGTGCTCATAACGCTCCCCTGTTTTTGGCGGATATAGCTGCGCAGGGGATCCACTAATGTGCTCCGTGGGGGCATATTATAACCCATACGGTGGTTCTGGTCCACGCAAGCCTAACTAACTACACCGCTGGAGCGAACTAAGCCGAGTTGCCTACAATCGGCCGTCTTTCCCCCTGGACCCCTCAATAACAGTGATTCTACTACACGACTGGGAGGAAGCAAACTGCCCTTGTTCCCGCAGAGCGCTCGCGCTGACGGCCGGTCCTCGCGCTGCCCGTCGCCTCGCGTGCGTGCGCCTGTTGTAAGTAGGCCAGCTTCGGCGGAGCGAGTGCCCCAAAGGTCAGCGCGCGGAGGCCATCGAAGACCGAGGTCGGGGACCTGCAGCTGTCGCCGTTCACCCCTGAGCTGGCAGTGCGGTGGGAGCTACGCACTCGCCGAACCAATCAACGGCCTTCCTTTCGTCCCCTGGGCACGCTCTCGGCGTTTGGCTATATGTCAACACGCTGTGTACAAACAAGCCCGCTTTTTCCCTCACCAGCTGTGGTCACCGCGTGTGCGGACAAACCCGATTAGCGTGAGATGAGCGTTTGCGCAGGCACAGAGTCGACAGCAGCGCCCCCGTAGTGACGTGACGTCACGGAGTTGAGTGGGCATAGGGGCAATCGGTGGACGAGTATGTTACGCGCACCGCAGCTCGGATCACGTGGAGCGACAGCTCGCGTTGCAAACTCCAGGCTGCCCATGGGTTCAATGCGCACCCGTTTCGCTCTGGATCAGCGTCGTACCGGCGTGTGGTCACGTGTCGCTATACTGCGTGATGCACGTTACATATTCATGGCTGGTACTGCACTGGCTAGAGTTCTCATCTGCGCGGGGTGAGCAGACGTCCACTGGAGCTGGTTGACTTCCCGCTGTCTATCAATCAATCAATCGTTCAATCAATTTTATTTACATCATCATCGAATTGAGTTGTGGGCTGCGGAGGCAAAAAGTCAAAACAGTTTTGACTTGACAAGGCCTCTGCAGCCTTACAATTGGCATACGGTAACAAACAACAGCAACCAGCGAAAAACAAGCAACAGCGACATGGAAAAAAAAAAAAAGAAGAAAACACTTATATACTCTATTTGCTGCTAGAGGAAGGATTTGGCCTTATGCACAATGAACGAAGAACGATAGCATCTAGTGACTGGATGTATACAGGAAACAATATACAGGGTGTGTTTTTTTTAACTGCACCACATTTTTAAATAAAACGGGTAAAAGTTTTATGAATGCGGTTTTCACTGCGTATTCATATGGCTTGGCGGACATTAGATGGGAATATAATCATCACTATTATAAAACTAATTAACCAAAATCCGTTAATTAACTTTTTAATTACTGCAATTAGGATATATGTTTAAATTACAAACTTTGAGGCAGTCATATGCTAAGACTGTTACATTTTTTAGAATTTGCGTAATGTGCCTGTGTTCCAAGATATCTGCCCCCGAAATTTTCACTTAATCCGACTTTTTATCCACTCAATTCGGCAAACACACGAAAGTGGCCACTATAGCCGAACTTTGCTACATTAGGCGGATAAAAGTGCAAAATTCGTGGACGAATATCGCGGTACACAAGCTGGTTACGCGAATTCTACCAAATGGAACAGTCTTGGCATATGACTGCCTCAAAGTTCGTAATATAAACATATATCCTAATTACAGTAATTAAAAAGTTAATTAACAGATTTTAGTTAATTAGTCTGATAATAGTGATGGTTATATTCCCATCTAATGTCCGCCGAGCCATATAAACACGCAGTGAAAACCGCATTCATAAAACGTTTCCCCCCTTTATTTAAAAATTTGGTGCAGTTAAAAAAAAAAAAAAAACACCCTGTATATAAAACTGATGCATTTACAGCTCACAAAGACAATTTACTTTTTATTTGTGAAAACAAAGTTCTCGAATTTCAGTTTTTAGATGTAGGTTTTCAATGTTTGACAAATTTTGTTTTTCAACTTTATTTAAGACAAACGGAAGATTATAACTTAACATTTGAAACCCATAGTTCGTGCGATGTAATGGAATTTTCCAGCGCTCTCTTTCCCTAACGTCATAAGGTTTAGAAATGGGAGTTAAATTTGAAAGATAAGTAAAAAACGGTTCATTACATCGGAGGGTGGATCTATATCGTGTGAGGAGAGTATTGTCATATGAATCAAGAATAGATGTTAGATGCCGCTCTTTAAATAGAGGAGGAGTGTGTGTGTCAAAAGACACACTTCGTATTATGCGAACAGCCTTTTTTTTTAAGAATATGTAATTTATTTAGGTTGGACAGGCTTGTAGTGCTCCACGCCAAGCTACAGTAATTTAAAAGAGGTTCAAAAAGAGCTTTATATATAAGCAATTTTAAACGAGCATACAGACGGGATCCGGCCAACTCGTCGAAAGCCAACTCGTCGACGGCCCATTCGTCGAAGAGGGTAATTCGTATTAGGGTAATTCGTATTAGGGCAATTCGTCGAAGGGCAACTTGTCGAAAGGGAAAATTGGTCGAAGGGCGATTCGTCGAATGGGTTGATTGACGGTCCAAGGTAAAAGTTCGTGGTTCCTTTTTATCTTTTGACTTAAATTTTTATTTATGTCTGGACTAGGGTCGGCGCTTTCAAGATTGAAAGAAAAATTACAAGAAGGCAAAGACAGGAGAGAACCTTTAGACAAGTTGAAAAATGTGTCATCTCAGGATCGTCCCTTTGTTACCTTTTTTTATTACTTATTTTATAATGAGCCGCCGCTGACTGTCGTCGCGAATGGCGTGAACGGGTGAGCCAGGTTGGTCGACAATTTCGTAATGAGCCTCCGCAAACTGTCGACGCGAAGCGGCGTCAACTGATGGGCCGGGTAGGCCGGGTAGGTTAACACGCGCCCCAGTGATACATGAGCGACGTAGTGACCCTGCCCCACTGCACCGTGAAGGTGGCGAAAGCGGCAAGTTGTTACCTTCGACAAGAAAGAGCAGACTGGAGGTCAGGTTTTTAAGGAGAGTGCCAATTGTACACATTTTTTTTACGAAAGAGTTAAGGCTCGTTCACACTCTTGCAACCGAGTACGACCGAGAGAGACGACCGGTTTTTAATCCTCTTACGACGTCTTAGAACCAGCTCCGAAGCATCGCGCCCGGTCCTAAGACGTCGCAAGAGGCTTAAAAACCGGTTCTGTCTCTCTCGGTCTTGCTCGGTTGCAAGAGTGTGAACGAGGCTTTACACATAAAAGACAGAACACTGATTATTATAGGGAAATATTTGCTTTAAAATTTAAAGAAAAAAATTATATTTTTGGTTTTAAAAAAGTGGCGACCAGTTGGCCTCTTCGACGAGTTACCCTATGACGAATGGGCCTATTTGACGAATGCGCCGCCGACGAGTTGGCTTTCGACGAGTTGGCTTTCGACGAGTTGGCCTAGACCCCATACAGACAGCGCTATTGCGCGTGAGTATGGACGTGAGCGTGATCACGTGGTGCTAGATAGACATGGCTGTTCCAACGAGCGCGTATACCTTCCTGCCGCACTCTCACCTTTCTTTTTTTTTTTTTTTTTTTTTTTTGGGGGGGGGGGGGGGGTATAGAGCAACGACGGGGAGGGGGGAAGTGGCCCCCGCTCCGCTACATCCATCGGCATGCACCGCTCGGACAGCGGGAGAACAACTCGTATTATTATGGTCGTTACGATTTTGAGAGCAACTCGTTCCCGAAGTCCGACACGGTTGAGCGAACGCCATTTGATGAGGAAGGCCCGAAGGCTCCCTTCTCGACGAAGAGGACAGGGGGCGGAGGACGGCATCTTCTAACGGTTCCGAGGAATGGACACGCTTCGGTGTACGACGGACGTTGCACGAAAGTTGGGGATTCTCATGTAACACACTTCGTAGGAACACGTGCACGCGACTTTGGTGTGGCGTGCACGCTTCGAAAAAAAAGCACGGCTAATTAAAAACAATAACTTTTTTTTTTTTTTTTTTACCAGACTTTGAGAGAGGAGGCTGTTCGGAATAGTGTGCATGAATGTCGCGGATGAGAACGTGGTTTCATTCGAATGATGAGGTTATCCGAGAGCGCTTCGGCTTCGAGAATACCGCAGGAGCACGACAGGCTTTAGGGACGATGTCTAATTGAAATCATTTTCAGGTTACGCACACGTTCTGTTACAAGTGCAAGCAAAAAAAAAAAAAGAGAAAAAGAAAGTGGGCCAGCTAGTATAACGTTATTTGTTTTGGTCCCAGATAACCTTTGGCGGTAGTTCGTGCAACATGGTGAATGACTAACGGCGTCTTCTAACGGAGTATTCTTTTATGTCTGCCTATCTATTCACCTATACCGCTGTCCTGACCACAGTAGGGGTAACCGTTACAACTAAACTGAACAACGGACGTGAATCTGGCCGCGCGCACGGGCTTTGTATACACATATGCCAGCCACGCCTGCGTTTGGCCGCCAGTAGCATAAGCTGTGGAAGGGCAACCGCTTGGCCGACCGTGTTCGGTTGCCGTTTCGTCGGATGAACGGATTATGAACGGGTGTTCGTTTCGGCAGAAGAGAATTCGTGAGAAAACACTGGCACGTTTCGCGACGCTTACCCGGAATTCGGTTTGCGTGGGGTCTTTCGTCCGGAAATAGGAAGCCGAAGGGAGGCTGCGCGTGGCGGGGCCATTAGCTGACAGACAAAGAGCGATAAGGTGTATAACCGCACGCATGCAGGAGCAATGGGGAGCAGATCTTCCAGGCTGTTGTAGAAGCGTCGTCGTCGTCGTTTTAGGAAGCAGTTTTGTTGGGCGGGAAGTGCCCCTTGTTCGCTGTGCTTCGTGATGTGCATCCTCGGACAGTGGGAGCTGGAATGACCGCGTGTGGAATGGTTGTTCGGATGTTGTAGCGGTACCTGGGTAGTGCTTCGAACTGTCCGAGCCAGTTCGAAGGGGATCGTATACGCTCGAGTCGGTCGATGAGAACCGATGGGTCGATGGGATCGTTTTAGCCGACATTGTTCGAGAGCGTACGGGAGTGCTCCAAAATGTTCGTCCTGTTGTGATGGGGACGTTACGGGTGCCGATGTAAGCATCTCACGAGTTGTGCCCGGTCATACCTCAGAAGGGGGGCTGTACTGTACAACTCTTTTTCGGCACAACAACTGGTGTAAAGAAAGCACTTCGTAAAGCCACGCGCTTTCTTTGAAGCCTCGTACGGTACACATAACCCATAGGAATAAAGTATTACATATGGGTGGCTAGACGGCGATTCTGGAAGGCGGCCACATGCTTTAGAACCACACAGTGCTTAGAGGGAAGGTGAAGCCGTTCTTATTTGAGTACAAAACACTTCAATCGTCTTCATTTAACCTCCAAAATCACGCATGTATTTTTGTTTTTCCAATTTGGAGGATGGAGGCTGCAGAAAATCATGTTCAAAGCACCACTGAAGCCCCTCCTTCCCGGAGCGTTACGTCATATAAGGAGTTTTCGGAGTCTCCGCTCTTGCGCATCTTCAGCGCCTACCAAAGCTAAAAGCTTGCGATGGCACGCGCTGCCCACACGAGCGACATGCGCTTGGCAGCCGAAATAGCCTTTTACGGAGGTTTTTCGTCTTTTCTCACGTTTAGTTACATCTTCGGGCAAAACTAACGTGATGTTCAGATTCACGGGATAAAAATACTCTCAAATTCACCCTTTTTCTTAAACGTTTTTAGCTTTTTTTTTTCTTCTTTTTTTATTATTATTACGCGATTGTTATAAAACGTACATCTTACGAGACTGCCAGATCAAAACCCGACTGAAAAATGTCAGGCCAAGTCTGGGTTTGAAATTCACTTGACCAAATGTCAGGTCTTAATCAGGCTGGAATCAGACTAAATCAACGTCCGATCCGGTTTTTTTTTTTTTTTTTTTTTTTTTTTTAATATACGATGTTGCAGAGGAACGCACTCATTTTCCAAGGTCTGTCTGCTTTGCACGGGAACACCTGCAAGCTCCAGATATGAAAGCAGTGAACTGCTACACACACCCTACGGCATTGTTTCTTTTCTTTATTGTAAAAAAGAAAATGCAATGGAAAGAACAAGTTTAACGTCGGGTTCCTCGTCCAAAATTAATAACAAAAAAAAAAGGGGGGGGGGGGGGGGGGAAGGGGGCGTTCTTGTGACTCGGGGCGGACTAACGAGCTTGTTCTCGGAAGGGGGGGGCCTTTATCCAGGATCTCTGGCGAGCGCGCTTTGGGTCAAGATGGCGTAATGCGAGGTACGGGGCGGCGGCGACTGTCGTCGTAGGGCCGACCGGGAATCGGTGCGGAGGCCCCATTAGCGCGCTGTTGTCGCCGATGGCCTGTGCCGTACTTCGGAGCACGGCTATACTCCGTTTGGTCTGACGGTGGACCAAAGAGCACACTAGGGGCCATCGAGTCGCCTTGCTGGCTCCGAGACAAAGCGCCGGCCTACGGATTCCCAGGTGGTGGTGGTGGGTTCTGGTCCCGGCGGCCGAGGGGCTCGCAATGTGACCGAGGCTTATTGCGGGGAAGGCGCCGTGTAATCGAGCTTTCGGTTGCACGTCAAAAGAACCCCATGGTGGTCCATAGGAACCCTCAGTCCTCCGCTGGGCCGTGCCAGATGCCGCCCCTCGTTGGTGTGGCGCGGGAAACCCTCAAATTGACCTCTCGACCACTTTTCTTGGCATTTTCGGGGCGAGGAGGAAAGCCTACAGCCTTATTCAGCGCTCAAAATGGGAGAGGAACACGTGCCTGGACTTTCCACTGCATTGCCGAGAAAAGGTCCAATGCCGAGTGAGTGTCACGTGACTTCAAGAAGAGTGGTTGTTTGGGCGAGTTGGTTTGACATCTTATACAATCTTGTGCGCAGCAAGGACGAGGACAAAAGGAGAGAACAGGACACTAGTACATCGGGCCCTTTTATGTGTATTCATCGTGTCCTGTTCTCTCCTTTTGTCCTCGTCCTTGCTGCGCACAAGATTGTATAAGATGTCACGTGACCTCGGGGGAGGGGGGGGGGGGGGGAGGGAGGGAGGGAGACAGCGAGACAGCAGCGACTTGCGGGGCCCGTAGTCACGTGACCGAGTGAGTGTCACGTGACCTCGGGGGACAGCAGCAACTCGCGGGGCCTGTAGTCACGTGACATGTTCAGAGCAGTTCGAAAAAACAACAGTACTACTAAGTACGCATTTTTTTTTTCTTAGTAGCTAAAGTATTCTTTTAGTGTACTTCGTATTTTAGAGGTGCGGTCCGCGTGTCGATTTTGTCTGGCGACGGAGGTGCACACGCTAATGATATACTGTTTGTTAACTAACGAAAAAAAAAATATGGTTTAAGTATACTTTCAGAATTGTTTCATAAAAAAATGAAAGGTGTTTACAACACCCTGTAACGCCGAGTTAGAGCGCAGCTCTTGAGGATGAGGAGGGAAGGGTACTGAGAAGAGGGTATACCCCTCCTCCCTCCTCCTCACCCTCCCTGCTACTTCTCCTCCTCCCCTCATTCTTCATGCCTCCTCTTCCCCCTCCTCTTTCCTCCTCGTCCTCCCCGCGCGTTGCACTATGGGACATTTCCCATTATGCACCGCGCGGTTACGGCGACGCCGCTCAAGCCGGAAACGGGCGCCTAAGAGCTGCGCTCTTCAAAGGAAAAAGGGAAAATGTATAAATTTTTACCGTAGGTTTGGCTAGGATAGCTCGTAGTTTCCGTTTCGGTTCGACGTAAGGTGAGGCGGAGTGTAGCTGTGCTTTCTCGGAGTGCACACACGTCGCGGCGGTTGGTGGACAATCGATGGGCCGGGGGCAATCGGAGAGCCTCGAGTGTCTCTGCGTGCGGATACATTTCTTCGGGACCGGCTGAAGCTTCCGCGAGGCTCGTGTGTCGGCGTCGGAGTACGCGGTCTCCAGGGAGTCAGTGGCCGCATCCGTGTTGCTGCGCTGCGTGTAGCGTTACGGCAGAGCGGTCCTCGGTGTCGTTCCTTGGGTGTCGGCTTGAGTGTAGAGGGCTGCGCGGAATTCGCGTCAACACGTTTCGAACGGGTGCACCCACCCGATGTCGGCTCATTCGACGAGACGGACGTACGTATTGATACGAACGTTAATACGTACGTATTTATACCAACGTTAATACGTACGTATTGATCGATGAGGGCGTTGACACGTTGATAGACACAATGACGATAGGCCTTTATTACGTTTCACCACCCCCCTTCGAGACATTTTCAGTTATATAAGCCTTACTACATTGCGTATGGTGTCCTGTACTGCGCCCGTCCGCAGTGCAGTGTACAACATGATGTTGGCGAACCTGTCGGTGAGCACACGTTCGTTGTATACGTAACACATTCACCAATACTTTTTTTTTTACATCTTTGAAGATTTTTCCGGATAGTTCGAGGCTGACGCGAGAAGTTAGATAAGCACATAACCACCCACGCGTCGACTGTCTACAACATAGAAAGCGCGAATCGCTATGCTGCACCGGTGTAGGGCGCGCGAATGTGGCCTTCAAAGCTCCCTTCCCGAATGCCGTGGCCCGTGAGCGCGTTCTTGCGACTGCTGTCGTCGGTGTCTCCGCAACTTAACTCCCCTTCCGTGGAACTCTCCGGTCAACCGGGGTTAACTGCCTCGAGGCGTGCTCCCTCCCCTGCGGGCGTTCGAGACTCCCTCCTCCTCCTGATCTCATTCACGCGGATCGTGCCACTACTTTCTTTCTCCTTGCGGCCCTTTACGGGCGCGCCACTCCTGGCAAGAAGAGGAGCGTCCGGTTTATTTATGGACACCCCCGCCCTGCTGGCTGTCGCCTGCTGACGACGCAAATCGCGACGGCCTCTTTTTGCTGGCGCGGGGATTACGTTTGGCTTCGATCGATGGGCCACTTCCACGAAAGAGAACGGCGAATAGGAGAGCACAAGAGCGATGGTTGAGCGAGAGAGACAGTGACGGAGATGACGTTACTTTGCAGCCCATCAATAAATATATTTTTTTTTTTTTTTAATTTTTGCGAGATTGCGTAGGTTGGACGCTGCTGCCCGGCCGAAATGTTGTTGCCGGGGGTCCAAAGGGGACGGCTCAACCTGACCTTGACAAGAGGCAATTTGGTCTTTACTTCGCTTCCGATCACTGCAGCGTCTCCTCTCTACCAGCACACTACCGAAAAAAAAAAAGTTTTAATACAGGAAGTTGTTTGTCCTGCCGAAGCAGCCCACTGTTTATTTCTCTTTATATTTTCTTTATTCGTGTAGCGTAGAGATTCTCGATTCAAACGGGGCGCCGTCCCTACCGCGGACCTGCCTATACCTTGTTCACCGTTAAAGGGGCACTGACAACCCAAAGGTCGTTTTTTTTTTTTTTTTATTGTCTAAAACGATGCAACTTGTAGTCATAGACGCGCAAAAAAAAAAAAAAAACGCATCGCGAAAACAAATTTTCCCGCGCGCGCGCGCGCCTTTTTAGTTTTGGCATTTGTATTTCCCGCGCTCACCTCCTCGCTTCTTTTGATCGGTGACGTCAAAAATCAGGAAATTTAGAAGCTTTGTAGGTGACATTTCTATAACATTTAATAACGGCAATCGTAAAAGATGTTTTTTAACGCAATTGCGAACGCCCTACGGCCCCTCTTTTTGAAATACCAAAATTCAGAGTTCGATGTGATGTTGCTTCCTAGATTTGTACCCTCCCTCGGAAAACTTGGCAGCGCCCGTTGGCGAGTCGGAGAAAAACCGGTTTTTTTCCCGCCGGCGCCTTTCTATCCCTCACCTCCTCCTCGGTTGGGGTCGCCGTGACAACGGCGGAGGTCCGAAAGAAAGTCGAGTAGCAGGAGACCGCAAAATTTGACTCACTGCACTGGCGCGGATCGCGCGGGAACTTCAAATTCGGCATTTGGAAATTGTTTTTTTTTTAATTCACAAATATTGAATTTTAAAGTTTCAAATTTTGAGGGTAATGTCCCGGCATCGTTTTCAATCGTTTCGGATAATAAAAAAAAAATATGATTTTGGTGTGTCAGTGCCCCTTTAAGCTGACAGTGCGGTGGAAGATACGCGCCCGCCGGACACCGCCTCCCTTTCACCAGCTGACCCCAGTCTCTGCGCGTGTGTACGGGCGGAAGCGTGAACACGTGGTGAAAACTACTCTACGTATGACTGGTCCACTGAGAACGCACCTTCCACCGCACTGTCAGTTGAGGGCTGAACGACGTAAAGGCGTGTACTTTGCATCGCCTCCTCTCTTTCCCCCTCGGGTGCTTCCCTTTATGTTTGTCGTGACTCGGCTGTTCCGCACGCTGCTGCTCGCGGCGTGAACTTCGACCGCCGCCGTGCCGCGCGAAATGGTGCGAACACCGGTGCCGCTTCTATTGTCCGTCGTGCCTTCGTCGTCGTGGTGCGGATCGCATTTCCGAACATCGAAGCCGATTGTCGGGGGCCGATGAGGCGTAGAGCGCTCGCAACGTGAGCGTGCTGGAAGCGGCGTGTGTGACACAAGTTGCGTGCGCGCAAATGGGCATCGCGGTTTAGGTGTACGAACAATAGGCCTACAACCATTGCCAAAAATATTTTTATTTTTTTTTTTTGCGCACGTTTAAGAAGGTGTTGAAAAAGCCGCCTTACTGCACCACCTGTATCACGAAATTTTAGAGACGTATAGGTTAATTTTCTTTCTTCCCGTAATACGTAGAATGCGAGCTCAACCTCGGCGAACTCTTCTTTTATTCCGGTGTCTTTGATTTTCGTGCATAGCCGTCAGAGCTTACAGACACAATCAGCAGGAAAAGTCCACTTTCTCTCGAATCCCAAGTTTCGGAGGGTTCGCGTTATACCCTTGCCTGCATGGGGTCACGCGCGCCTTCGTTTACTCTTAGAACAGCTTGGGAAGTATTGGGAAGGAGGGGCAACCGTCGCGGCCCCATTGTCTAAATCGCGAGCTACACCGATGGGGACAACAACAGCAACATAGGTGATTTGTTTGTTTTGACGCAGCGCTCGGTCGGCTCGGTCTACGTAGCCGAACGTTTTGTCATCGTTCGACCGGGGCTCGTGTTTAATCAGTGAAGCCGAACGCGCACACGCAGCACTCAACTTCATTTTTCTCGACTGAGCACGGGGAAAAAAAGTGGGCACGAGTCGTGGCCGATCTTGGCGCCGCGCGCAATCCAGACAGACGAAGTATAGAATCCAGTGCACATGCCTTTGGGTTGCTAAACGCAAAACCCTGGGGAAAAAAATAAAATAAAAAAAACGCGATGGTTTCGCTTAGGGTACCTTCATGTACGCCTTCCACGGTTGTTCCCGGTTGTTCTTTTTATTACTGTTTGGTTCATGGTGTGCTAGCATTCTTAACGTGTAACTCACTATAGTCACTGACAGAGCGAAAACGATAGGCCGTCTCTTTGGAACGGCCGACCTCCAGCACGCTCTGGTTGCCCTCCGCCGTGCTTTGGCTACGCGTGCACGCCCGAAGCTCACGAGACGCCGAAGCGTTATCGAAGGCTGCTACCTACCTTCCATCTCCCCGGCGTTTCATCACGTCAATGACTACTGTTTCATTTGCCTTAGACCATTTGACCCAAGCATCAAGGGAATGCAGGGATTGGTGTTCCACGCGCCACACGCGCACGCCTCCCCCGTTAAAAGATTCGAGGTGAATAACCAAAACGCGCGTCCAAGATGCCATTTGTTTTAAGTATTTTCTTTAGAAAAGTTAGTACTGCTGAGGCCAGCACATGCGGCGCCTGGAACACCAATCCCTGCATTCTCCTTGATGCCTGGGTAATATAGCAATAGGTCTATTGGTCTTTTGTAAGTGATGATGTTGATGACATTTCATCAAAGTTAGCTGTGACGTATCGGAGCCCCAGATGCTGTAGACTCGGGGGTCTGTCTGCCCTGGGTAGTATACTTTGTCCGCGCCTCCCAAACGTTGTCCGTTTTTTTTTTTTTTTTTTTTTTTTTTTTTTTTCTCTAACGCGTGTTTCTTTGGTGCCGCGTGCTTCGCAGAAACCGGACCTCCCGGTGGCCATCAAGAGCATCACCAAAAAGAACCTGGCAAAGTCTCAGAATCTCCTCGGCAAGGAAATAAAAATTCTCAAGGTAAGCTCCCTCCGCCTGCTCGCGTTGCACGGCGCACCCTCCCTCCTCCTTTGCGACCGATTGCTGCATTAACTTTTTTTTTTTTTTCTTTCACCCCCTCCGTCTCTCAAATGCTGATCAGCAGCGTAGCAACAGCTCCTCGTCAGGTGACACCTGTGACCTGCGCCCAACAATCTGCGTTGTCTTTGCGTAGTTGCGAAAAAAAACAAACCAACAAAAAACAACTGCATGGTAACAGGAGCGTGGCATTGTTGACAGCACACCGCAGCTCGTTAACGTGCTCAAGCCAGCACTGTCTGTTTGAGGGTTAGTTGGTTGCATCACCGAAGTACCGCTGCACGTCCTTCTACGCACTCTGCATGTCTGCATGAAACGATTAAGACCGAATGGTTGCTTCTGGAAAGCGTGAGCCGACTGTCCTCGCCAAGATTTGTATTAGACGTCAGTTTGGCTGCCGTTTTTAAAATGGCGAGACGGAGAAGTGCGACGTGTAGCTGCGTTACTGAAGTTCGGCGTAGTCGGCTGATGGGTCGGCTGTTTGTTCCAACCTGGTTTCGGAATTTCCGCAACAGCGGGTAAACCAGGTCAGCTTGGTGTACATTTGGCAGCTTTTATGACGCGCCAGCGCTGTGGTACGGCAGCATACGAAAGTGTTTGTTTTTACGCCGTTCGATCGAGTAGCTCGACCAATGATCGAGTCCGCGAGCACAATTAATGGACGCTTTCCGAAAGTCAGCCGTCTACCCACCCTGTGCAGAGCCAAACCCGACGCTTTAATGGCCGCCACAAGGTGACTCAGACTTTTGAAAGGAGTCTATTAAAACAGTAGATCGGCCGCAAAACGTCACGTGTGCGCAAAAAAAAAAAAAAAATAAATAAATAAAACTGTTTGATCGATGGATAAATACGTTCCCTTGCACCTATGGTATTGAACCTGCTACCGGTTTCTCCACACGGCGTGGGTAGTCTCACTTGGCTGTGGCATTGTGTAAACAATGGACCTTCTTCACAGGCTAGGAGTTTTCTTTTCGCCGTCTAGTTTCGCACTTACTTTGACGAGGTCGGGTGTCATTTAGCTTAGACGTAATATCTGAAAGTTGAATCCTGTTTCTTAAAGTTATAGCGCGGTTATTATAAAGAGCTGCACTCGGTGCAACGCAAGAAAGCGTGACTATGATGTTGTTATGTGATTCATTTTGTTGGAGCTTGATTCTTCTGAAGCGGATTACCCGGCGTGGTTGAGCCAGTGATTACCGGTCAGGTCCTTTGGGCAATTACTCCTTTCACTTCGAACAAAAGCATACCGAGCGCAACGCAGTTGACCCGAATGCTCAATCTCTGGTTTCTCGCGGTTTTTACCCCCAGCGCAGCTGAATTGCTGCAGAAACTCTTAGTGTGGTCCAATGTGCGTAGGTTCGGGTATAGGACTGGACAGGAAAATTAGGGCACCTTACCCCCACTGTATGAGAAACGTTACACAGTAAACTCAGTCCCCGCGTCCCGACACAACTTGGGCGACCTTTATCGACAAAAAGTGAAAACTGCTAAAAAGAAAGAAAAGAAAAAAAAAAGGGGGGGGGGGAGTCAAAACGACGTTCTATATACAAGGTGTTTCATTTTAATTCAAACGGATTATAAAATAAAGAGAGGAGGGGCAGGGGATAGGCGGAGTGCCGTCTTCACTATGCATTTATCGGGCTTGGCGAACATTATATAGGGGGGGGGGGGGGGGGGGCAATTGCAGTTTTTGTCGGCAATTATTATTACAAGCCAGACCGAATAAAACAACTTTCGAAAATGTGATAGTTATTTTGATCAATTTTCACGTTTTCTGTCCCAATTAAAACTTTGCGTGCTAAAAGAACCGAGTGAGACAAGACCGGTTTTTAAGCCTCTTGCGACGGCGTAAAACCAGGTGTGTTGCTGTGGTGCTGGTCCTAAGCCGTCCCAAGAGGCTTAAAAACCGGTCTCGTCTCAGCCGGTCCTACTCGATTGCATGCGTGTGGACGGGCCTTTAGGACCTATTCACACGACGGACTGGATTGATCACGTGACGACACGTCCGGGGACCGTCCGTCATCGGAGCGTATCCACACGGAGGACACGACGAGAAAGACGAAAGCAAGGACTGACCGAACTTGTCTCGCGTCCCTGTTGCGGATAGAGTTTCACGCGCCACCTCGGTCTACTGGCTCGTATACCACATATCACTTGAGCCGCAGCGAGGGGGCGACGGAGTTTGGAAACCCGACCCAGGGACGGAGAGTTTTTCGGAGAATGTTTTAGACTAGGTGGTTGGCGTGATGTTTTTTTTTTATAATTAGAAGAGAGAGAAACGGGGGAATTTCTGGGTTGCCGGGGTGTGGCTCAGGTATCTTTGTGTTGGGTCCTCCAAAGGAAAGACGCTGGTAACGCGTCTTCTGCTCGAAATTGTCTTTGTAACAATGTAGCTTTCAGTGTGTACCTTTAATAAACAGTTCTTCAGTTGAGATGGTCCAATCTGGTTCTACAACAGTCCCTGCTGCGAAACGTCAACATCCCACTGTGCTGTCGTGGTTCAAGAGCAACAGCGGCCTACCGGGGAAACATCGTGTGCCGACGTATACAGAGCGTAACAGAACACCGTGATAGGCTTAGTGCGAAGCGCCACTAGCTTTACTAACCCAAAGCATGACACAAGCATGGTCCTGCTCGGGAAGGCTTCGACGTAGAAGCGACGGGGTCCTGGGCTCGCGGAGGGGCGTTGGGCCTCAGGCACCGCTCGCTCGCGCACGGCACTCTTACACCACAGCCACACGAAAGACCGTCCCGGGTGGAAGGTTGATTGGAAGGTGCAAAAAACATCGTGGCGTGTTAGACGAGTTTTGACGCAAGCTTCTTGACACGGACCCGGAGGAGTACCTGAACCTGCGGCTCCTCGGCCGGACAAAGTTCCTGCAGCTCCTTTCACGCCTGGAAACCAACCATCGCGCGACAAAACGAACCAGCGAACGTACAAAACAATCATATGCGCCATCTTCGTTTCGTTCGTCCGAAAACGAAGAAAACGTTGTACCGTTGCCAGACGAACAAGGCGCGGATCGCAGAAATCAATGACGTATAAAGGCCGTCGTGTGAATGGGGGACCGTTAGTAGAGTGACGTAGTCGTTTCCGTGATGTCGTCACTCGTGCCGTCGGTGCACCCACCAAGAGCGCGCTGCCGAGATGGTGACGACATGTTTGAAACTACTACGTCACTCTTCCAAGCTTCATTGTGGGCAGGGCTTGCGGCGTTCTTTTTGCGCACAATTTTTAGATTGGTCTAAAAGACAAAGCGCTGATAAAGTAATATCCCGAGAACTATTATGTTTTTGCAAATTCTTTCATTTGGTCTGGCCTCTAATGGTGATTGCCGTCAATTCTGCAATTGGAACATGATCCCTAAAACCAACAATAAAAAAAAAAAGTTAATTATCGGATTTTAATGAATTAGCCAACTTACCCTCTCGATTATCCCTTCATCTAATGTCCGTCGACTCTGATAAATACACTGTGAAAAAGGCACTCGCCTACTTCTCACCCTCGTTTTTTTTATCTGAATTAAAATAATTACTTTGTATAGACCGTTTTATCGTAGGTAGCGCCATTTTGAGAGCGAGAGAGAAAAGGGGAAAGGGCTACCGGCGCTTTCCCCCTTTCTGGTTGTGTAGAAAGAGTGAAAGTCCCGGATGAGAGGCTTGGCCGGTGTTGGGTGTCTGCTGTGCCCCAACTTCGTTCGCGCTTTCTTTTCTGTTTTAAGCTCTCAAACTTAATTAGCGCCACGGGCTTCGATGGCGAGAGTCCCCCGGTCATCGGGACACCATTGCTTGGTCATAGGGTGCACGAATAACGACAGAAAGCGTCGAATACTGCCCGAGGACCTATGCAGCTTGCAAGGAATCCGGCAAGGCGAGTGCGGCTGCAATGTTTTTAAGCTCCACCGCTTTCCGCATGACTGGAAATGATGAACCATTAATCGATTTTTGCTTGCAATGGGCCTATTTCAACGTAGCCGTTTTTAGTAATCAACAAGCGATACACGAAACGGGAACCTCAATTAACTTTTGTAAACACCCGGAGCTGCTACAGATCGTTTTGCTGCGCTGCTTTTATCTTGCGTGTCCGTGTTCTTATATTTCCTTGTGGATGAATGACGAAGATGTTCTAGATGTACTTATATCGAACCGCAGAAAGCCTCAAAGCAGACACGAATTATTTTATTATTTGATGCAATATTTTCAGTACTAACCTCCAATTTCTAGCGCTGACACGTTCGCCGCCGCTGTTTCCCCCGTCGCCGCACTGGCGGATGCCATGACTCGAACAAAGAAACGTGCACACTGGGCTCGAAAACGCAGATCGAAACAAACGAGACGTACCCTGCAGCGATTATCCAGCGCTTCAAAGCGCCCAATCAACGGAAACAACCCACCAGCGGCACTCCAAGGAGCGCTTTTGCCGGCTCTCTGGTATCGCGCAGGAGATCGCGATTCAGGAAAACCGATAGAACTACCTTTTCAACAATTTCTAGCCTCACCCGGCGGCGGAAATGAGCCTTTAACTAAGTGTTGTAGATGATAAAATCGAATCAGTCACCACTGCAAATTATCAAAATTGAGTCATTGTCAACACTTCAAAACACCAATATTAAGATAAATTCAGTTACAAAATTGTACAAGCTGAAACAGCAATTGTCAGGAGAAAACTTGCACGCACCTTGCGAGCGTACCCCATGTTCATCGGCGGTACAGCGTTCGGTGCGCGCTCCGTTCACAAAATGTTCCGAGCACAGTCGAGAGGATGGCGTTGGGGAAACGTCTTTTCGGTTTACGGACGCAATCCACAGCCGCCGAGACCGGGGTCACGTGGAAAGCGATGGAGCTTAAAGGGACAATGACAGGGTATTTATGCTCGCCGAGGTTTTTAGTTGTACGCGACATATGAGAGCCCAACTACCCAGAACAGAATTTGCGGCTCGAAATTCGGTTTCTTTCCGCCCGAAAACCGCCGATCAAGAACTGGCCGGTTCGAGTCTCGCTCACTCTCTTTTCCGTGGTCACGGGCCGTTTTTGTAAGGTATCGATGCGACCACCAAATTTAATCAAAGTCGTGGGTCATTGAAGGCACACAGTCAATATTAAAAATAGAAAAAAATATGAAACCCATTTTTTGTGGCTTCAAAAAAGCTGCAAATACGTTGATTGAAAAAAAAAAAAGGTAGCACAGACAACCGGAAGCTTTCTGTGCGTTCACTGCATAATTCTCAACATGGCGTCGTTTCGCGTATCGTGGGACTAGCACTAGCGGGCGTTGGACCTCTACTTCAGAACTGTCGTTCACGGTACTGGCGAATTCTGTCTTTCTTCGAAAGAGAAATTTTGGACCGATCAAAAGAACTGATATTCATCCCGTACGACACGCCCGACCAGCAAGCCGATTGCACGAAGACGTCGCCGAGCCGTCGTCCCTTCTCGTGGCTGAAGACATCGCTCGCTCAAACGTCAAGCACGAAGTGCGTACTTCGAGTTGAATACGCACGCGTACGGTTACTTTACGAGGTGCGAATGTGCCCTATGCTTGGTGCTGCTCGACTTCAAGCAATCGGGAAATCGGCAGCAAACTTCCGACATACAGTCTATCTGCTGCATAACTACGCATGATAGAGTTCCTTCAGTAGCTCAGTGGAAAGACGTCCGCTTCACACGCAGAGGGCACGGGTTCGCTACCTGGTGTGGGTGTACCTTTTATTTTTTTTTTTTTGTCAAGCATTCTGCGCTGTTTACATTTCTTTTTTTTACAATTATCACAGAAAAAAAGAATTTTTGAGGACGATACGTCGCTGCACTAAATGGTATGGATTCCATTTTTGACACCTGCGAACTCAATGTAATCACTTTCCACAAAATGCAAGGAGCATATGAATCGGGCAGCGTCCGCTTTCCGAGCTTCGCGTAATGGTTCTACAGGAATTGCAGCCAGCCATTGATCCCGACCCGTTGATCTTTCGGAAACTTGTGCACTCTGGCATAACTCTGGCCACTTTCAGATGCAGGACATGTGAGGCAACTCTTCACGCAACATCTTGGGAGTATTCTTTTCGGAGCTGATCACGGG
The DNA here is from genome assembly GCA_013358835.2 of Ixodes persulcatus. Taxonomy (NCBI): domain Eukaryota; kingdom Metazoa; phylum Arthropoda; class Arachnida; order Ixodida; family Ixodidae; genus Ixodes; species Ixodes persulcatus. The sequence goes on from JABSTQ010010991.1 coordinate 767,091, forward strand.
AATCCACCACGGCACTCGGGCACTCACTACTAATTGCCAATTAAATGTACAAAACAACTCATCTTGAAATACAGAACAGCGAGCGGAACAAACATAACTGCAAAGGAATAACACTGCGAGCGAACGCATTTCGTCTGCTACGGTGCTACTTGCGGAAAGAGGAGGAGAAAAAGACACAAAAAAACTGCACGGTCGGGTGTAGCCACGTGACTTCCGCCACTCACGCTATCCTCTCCACTTCTCCGTTTCGGTTTCGCGCAGTTGCGTTTTTTGGCTTTATCGAAAAAATACGTGACTCTGTAGCAAAATATTAATTGGGTAGTATTCCGACACCATAATGAATCACCTGACAAAAAAGGAAAAAAAAATTTGGGGGAGTGTCAGTGTCCCTTTAAAGACATTGCAGCCGCTCTCGCCTTGCCGGATTCCTTGCAAGCTGCATAGGTCCTCGGGCAGTATTCGACGCTTTCTGTCGTTATTCGTGCACCCTATGACCGAGCAATGGTGTCCCGATGACCGGGGGACTCTCGCCATCGAAGCCCGCGGCTCTAATTAAGTTTGGGAGCTTAAAACAGAAAAGAAAGCGCGAACGAAGTTGGGGCACAGCAGACACCCAACACCGGCCAAGCCTCTCATCCGGGACTTTCACTCTTTCTACACAACCAGAAAGGGGGAAAGCGCCGGTAGCCCTTTCCCCTTTTCTCTCTCGCCCCTCTTTCAGTAAAACGGTCTATAGCCCTGTCCCTTTGGGGAGTCCCACGGCGTCCCTAAATCGGGGACTGATAGTGCACACTCCCGGACTCATGTGGCTCCCCTTACCGAGGGTGCTGTTTAATTCCCAACGTTACACCCGAGAACTCGAGTAATCCCCTTAGTTAGGGGTGTTGGCTGACTGCGAAGCCGCGAATCAATCGGAGCAGCAAAGCGATGCACGTGAGAGATGTGAGTGCTTTCCACAGTGAATGCACTCCTACGATACGGTATCACGTGCCTTGATCTGGTGCCTCGATTGGTTCGCTGCGGCTTTTACAGTTTGACAAGTTGCGCTAAAACGGAGTATAGTGTTTTGCCTCGGCCTTGGCAGCTTTCCACCTCGTAATTAAGGGACATTGACGCTAGAAGCGGCACTTGTTGCAAGTCTTTAGCCTTTGGCACATAATTACTGCTACCGGCCTCGTATAAAATGCGACACGCTGGTTTGAGCGTAATTTTTCCGCGGACGGTACGATCGGTTGCAACAATCTTTCGAGACCGTCGTCGCGCAGCCATGACACGTTTCGGAGTGACGTGCAGATTTGACCGCTCGCGTCCGAGGTTTTCGTTCTTACATACGGGATGTCGCGGATTTCCGTCGCAGCTGAGGTTTCGCCGAGGTTTGACTTGAACGGTAGTTGTCCAACTCCTACGCCAAAATTTCAAATTTTGGAACAAATTTATACGATAGTACGTGTTAAATTATACCAATGTTTACATACTCTAATGCTTTAGATAGTATACCGGTGTGTTTTGACAGTTCACTGAGGGTTCGGGAGGACGTCGAGACGACGGCGACGCTAACGTTAAAGCGCCGTTCACACATTTGCAGCCGAGTAGAGGCAAGACCGGTTTTTAAACCTCTTACGACGTCTTAGGACCAGCTCCGCAGCAGTGTACCCGGTCCTAAGACGTCACAAGAGGCTTAAGAAACGGTCTTGTCTCTCTCGGTCGTTCTCGGTTACAAGTGTGTGGACGAGCCTTAACTCGGGACAACTCTATCAGGATGCTAAACACACCAGTCGTAGACGCGTCGCCTGCACCGTAGCACAAAGGTCGAACTTTCGTCGAGCTTTGGGGTTTGAAATCGGGAGAGTCGAACCTCTGGTCGAATCGAACGTGCACGTCCTCGTCTAACCGCTCATTTGTTTATTTATTTATTTCACAATACTGCAGGCCCCGTTAGGGCCCAGGCAGGAGTGTGTGTGTGTGTGTGTGTGGGGGGAGGGAGGGAGGGGAGGGGAGGGGAGGGGGGAGGGAAAGAAAAGGGAAGGGATGGCAAAGACACAAACACACGCGTTCTTCAACACACAAGGTCCAGTACAATTGCACGCGCACTCGATGTAATCGAGTGCGCGTGCAATTGTACTGGATCTTTATACAACCGCCAAAGCCGTTTATTGAGAGAGTTTGGCCATACATTGGTTTGAATAGGCGAGCATCTCGGGGCCAACCACAGGCCGCGAAATAGCCCCTAGCGGTGGTCGTGTGCTCTAAATTTGTGCCACGACTATACTTCGTTTCACCTTATGTGCGAGCGAAGGCGAAACTGGAAGCGCGAGCACGGAAGCTCCGTGCGTTCAGGCTTTGCTCGAGCGCGCGAGCTGGGGAGAAATGCAAAAAGCGCTGGTCTCGCGCTTCTAGCTTTGGCTTCGCTCGCAGATAATGTGAAACGAAGTATAATTTGAGCCGTGCCGAGCGGAACTCCACGTCTCAAGACGCTCGCGCACCCCACCCTTTGCACTGCTTTCTTTCAGCCAGTCTCAGGACGCTGTTCTATACTTCGTTTCACCTTATGTGCGAGCGAAAGCAAAACTGGAAGCGCGAGCACGGAAGCTCCGTGCGTTCAGGCTTTGCTCGAGCGCGCGAGCTGGGGAGAAATGCAAAAAGCGCTGGTCTCGCGCTTCTAGCTTTGGCTTCGCTCGCAGATAAAGTGAAACGAAGTATAGCAGTGCAGACAAAGGCATGGGCACGAGCGCGTGGCTTTGGAAAGTGCCTCCTATGCACGAGGTCTCGTACAAACAAAAGCGTTTCGCTGAGCTAGGCTCACGCGCCTGTGCCTTTGTCTTCACTGCAGACATTTGTGAGATGGAGTAGAGGTCTCCTGATTGGTCGTCGCTGTGTCACAGATTTAGTTTACGCTCTAAGCGTGGGGGGAATATTCGGCGCTGGCGACGGCCTTTGCTCCGCCTATTGTCCAAACTCTCCTAATATACGGCTCTGACAACCGCGTTCGCAACCGCTTTGCGAACGCGGATCCGCTTCCAGTGTGGGTGAGCGGTAAGACGTTTCGCGTAGGCTCCAGCCGAATGTCGAGGTGACACGTGCCGTCTCGTCTACACTGTTGGCCCCTCTAATCTCGGAAACTGTGTCTCGTTGCAGGAACTGGCGGAGCTGCATCACGAAAATGTGGTCGCCCTGTTGGACTGCAAGGTGAGTGGACAGCCGTGGGTGTTTTGTTTTCTGGCGTGGCCCAGTGTTGGAATCCGCAATTGTTCTATAAACGGGGCTTAGCTAACAGTATCAAGTCCTCGGTGCGACTAACAAGTGCCTCTCGCGTGACAATACGAAACACCACTCAAAAGCTCACCGTCGTGGTGTTCGCTAGGTTTCTTTACGCGTTCTATCGTAGCTGAGCCAATCGTGAACAGAAAATGGCCAGTGACTCGCGTTTTTGACGCTGTTTGATTGCTCCCATTAGCTCGTAGCGTCCGGACTAAAGTGAAACGAAGGATAGGTCTCGTGCGCTAGAATTCAGTTGACATTTCTCAACTAATGAGTTGGCTGCCATATGTGTGAGCAAAGTGGTTTGACAGTGACAGTTGCGAAATTGAGTAAAGCGCGCGTGTAACAGTTCGATTTTGTACTCGTAGCACGTACCAGATCATATAACCCAGACGTTACTGACCGAGTTGTGGTCCGAAAAAAAAAAAAAAAGAATTTGTATGGCCCTACGAGTGTACGAACCGACTGTAGCGGACGCGGGAGAAACGAGAAAACGCGCTTGCGGTGACCTCACGAACTCGCCTGCACTCTCGGCTACTTTCCGTAGAAAACAAATTTGTCCGCGGTCTAGGATCCCTAGTTGAACGCCTCGCTTGTCTCTTGAGGAAATCGCCGTCATTGGGTCGGAAAAGGCATTTGGTATTGTTTTTACTTTGGCTTCGGGGGCCCGTTTGCGTTGCTGACGGCATCCCGTCTCTGTCGTTTCAGGAAACAACGCACCACGTCCACCTCGTGATGGAGGTAAGCTTGCATTTCTTTTGTGTGGGGGGATCTTTTGGTTCGTTCGTTTTATTTGCAACGCGCATGCGAGCGATACAGCGCTCAACCCCACACGCTGACAAGGCGATGGAAGCCTCGTTGGACCAGTCGTACGACGATATTCGTCTCGTGACCACGCTTCTGCTGCGTCATGTACCCACGCGTAGAGAGCGAGCTCGGGCGATGAAATGCAGCCGAGTTGATTGGTCCTGGGAGCGGGTAGAGCCCCTACCGCGGTGTCGGCGTAAACGGAGTACAGTCGCTGTGCCTGTGTGGGTACCTCTACCGGCGCGTCCTCCTTTCCCCTCGAATCCGTATTAGACCCTTTTCAAAAGGTAACGAAGGAACACCGGCGGCCGCCATGTTTTGGGCATCGCTTCCTGCGCGGAGCGCTCCATTGGATACGAGTTCGCGTCGAGTGCTGACGTGGCACTCGCGTCAAATAGATGTTTTTACCCGAGCACGCGCCGAACGATGACACAGCACTCGTACCCAATCCGTGCTCGCCCAAAAAATATGGCGGCCTCAAAGTAATTTCTCGAGGGCGCGCACTCTTTTTTTAGAAAAAAAAAAGCCTATTTAACGAAATAACAAAACATTTTTTTTTTTTTTTTTTTTTAGCCATTGTATTTTGGAACAAAAGCTGGACTATCTGCGAAGGACAAAGAAGGACATGGAACCGAAGTGCAACGCGCTGCTGCTGCGGTTGCCCAGGTGTTTGCTAGCGGAATGAAAAGGAAGAGGTTCGCCGACCCACATACTACTCGAACGTCTCGTCAGAAAGGTCGCGGAGGTGCAACACTTGGCCGACGTGTCAGACGCGCGTGTCGCCGCGCGCTCGGTCCGCGATCGACAGTGTTTTTTGTCCCATAGACGCGTGCCGCGAATTCGCGACGATCCCTCCGCCGGTGGGATATCGTGCTACGGGAGCGTACAATAATGACAACGGAACGGAAATCCATACATTCCAGAGGAGATTCGACCGACGCGCCCCTAGCGGCTAAGTTGAAAACTACACATGTGAGGACGATAACGACACGAATTATTCGTTCGTGTTTCTGACGCGGGCGCTTGGCCGACGTAGCCGAACACTGACGCGGCGCTCGCGTCCACAAACTGCCCCGCACTCGATCGAGGTAGATGACGTTAAGAATCCAATTTAGTGGCCTTGCGTTGGGGAAAACACTAGGCTCAGTGGAAAACAAGCTGGGCAAAGCGCCTCCATAGTTCGGTCTCCTCGTCAATCGCGAAGCCATATGTTTTTTTTTTTTCTTTGTCTCGAGGTTTGATTTTGCCGCCGTTTGTTTCTCGGTATGTTGCTGCGTGTCGCCGCCTTCCCGCAAACTGTGTGTGTGTTTGTTTCGTAAGAAAAGTTGCCGCGGTCGAGGTGAACGTGGTGGTGCTCCATCGCTGCGGAGAAGTTATCTGTCGTGCACGCTCGAGTGCTGCAAAATGTAATGACTCTACGATTGAATCGGAGCTGCGAAGTAACTGATTACAATTATTTGGGTTATTGTCACCGGCCGCGATTTCAGTCACGATGAAATGTCGATAATTGTATCTTAGTGCATTTTTCGAGTGACTTGTAACTTGCGTTATTTTTTTTTTTTAATTTATGTTGACGAATGCACGAATTCCGGGTGATTTAGACAACGCACATGCTTTCACTGCCTCGAATTGTCTGCGGGGAGAGCAGCGCTGAACCAAGACGGCACTGTGCTAATATCTTTTTCTCTACCCCTTGGAAACTAAACCATGGTTCAAAATTCACATTCAGAAATGTTTCCTTTATACAAACGTTTAGATGGATGGGGCAAAGTGCGACTGACGCCGTTTGACTAGGCCCCATTCCCCTTTGACGGTGGCAGACCTAGGCTACGTTTACATGGATGCGACAGCAGCGCATCGGATCCACTTCAACCACTACGTTTACGTGGATTCGGATCGACCAGTAGCGGCACCTCGTGTCGAAGGATCGCAACGCAAACCTCGTGACTTTCAGATTGTTTCCGAGGTGTCCGGTTTGCCTAGCGGCATGCAAAGCAAAGCTCCCGTAATCCCTCGCTCGAGCACTCCATCCGATCCGCTAGCGTATACATGGAGAGTCTCGATTCGGATTGACCATCTCAAACCGCCCCGTCCCAGCGGATCGGATCGGATCCTCGAGTTGTTTAAATGGACCGATTCGATTCGTTAACTGGATCCGATGCGCTGCAGTCGCATCCATGTAAACGTAGCCCTAGACGTCTCGCAAAATATTATACGCGGAACTAAAAAAAAAAAAAAAAAAGTAATTAGAACGTGATTCTATTGTTTTTGTAACTGTCTCTAGAACTAGCTATCGTAACTTAATTACGCCCGAGCTCCGGAAAGTAGCCTTTTGCAGCTCTGGGTTCGCTTCGTTTTCGGCCATACTTCCTGAGCGCTACAATGCTCGATTGTGACGTAGCGCGGGTGGGCGGGACATCACGTGCTCTGCGGCTGGCGACGACGACTGGCCGGCCAGTTGGTGGGCAAACGGCGCTGCCGCCAAGGCCGCTATGGGAAGTGCGCGAGCTGGATTCGTCTGCGCGTGGGGGGGTTCTCTGTCGGCGGAGGGATTGAAGGTCGCCGCTTGCGAAACCTGGAAACTTTGCGGCGGCGCTCGTCACGTGACAGGCGAGCTGCGGCGGCAGACAGCGTGCCGTCTGGATCGGAGGAGAGGCGGAGAGGGAGACACGGCTGGCTGTTGCCGGGCTGCTAGATCGGAGCGTGAAAAGGAGGAAATGTGGGACACGCCGATTCTGCGAAGCATATTTTGTAACAACTGTTGCGTGTGGAACTGTATGTACTCCGCTGCGACCCAAATGGAGCCAATCTAGTATAGCTAAAAGTGCATCGTCATGACGCTCGTCGTCTTTGTGTGTTGGATCGACTGAACCAATCACGAGCAGTACATGCAAGGTGATTCTGCGCTTTTTTTTTTTTTTTTTTCCAGTGCGTGATTGGTTGATTTAGTGACAGCGAACGCCCAAAAGAGCCCCGTGACGATGCACTTTTGGCGCTAGTTGATTGGCTCCATTTGGATTGGGATCCATTTGGCTGCGGTCGGACTTGACGGGAAGCGGAGTATAGGGCCGTAGCTTCCGCTGTACTTGCATGTTATGCGATCACGGCTTCCTGGGATACCCAGTATTTCTTGCTTCAGGCACTACGCTAAGCGGCGCCACCATAGTAAAAGTTCACGTTCGAACAATGCAGCCGCCACTCCCAGGGGTACCCAATATTTCTAGCTTCAGTTGCTAGATGGCGCCAAACCAAACAGCATTGCAGGTTGCCTATAGGGGTATCGCTAACCGGCCGAAGTTTGAAGGCGAGAAAACTTCGGACTCAAGTTCGGCTGTCATACGCGTGTCGTGGCACCAAAAAAAGAGGAGTCGTTTTTGTTTGCGGAGGTTTGGTGGTCAATGTTTTTCGGCGTATTTTTCTTTCCGTGCATTAACACACTAACTACTAGATTACTGAAATGTTATGTTCTCTTATACTGTGTAATATAATAAACGGGCTATACTACGTAAATTAATTTTTTCCCCCAAAACTTTAAATGTACGTATCGAAGTCGGGCTGCACTGTTCGAAAGTTGAACTTAGTCGAATTTTGCGAAAGCTTCGGCGAACCAGTCGAACCCCGGAGTTCGACGTCCCTAGTGTAAACTATGTGCAACACTTTTTTTTTTCTTTTTTTCTCGAGGCGACAACGAGTATGTGCGATAAAATGGGGGTCGCGTTATTGCGAGCAGCGACAGTTCGCCGAGACCCTCGATACGTCGACGCGTTAGGTAGGAATCGACAGTAACTCCACGTTACTCCTTACTCGGGAATACCTTACTAACTGGCACTAATCAGCACGTTCGTAAAATTGAAGCGCCGAGAAGCTGCTTTTGTTACGTTGCCGCCATTTTTTTTTTTCTTTTTTTTTAGGTTTTGCGATGGTTCAGGAGGCAATGGCTTTGTAATATGAGAGGTAAAAGGGACGATGACTCCCCGAAAATATTTCGTGTCTTTTATTTATCTTTTTGTCGCTTTAGAATTAGTGTTTGCTGAGAAAATAAAAACGAACAAACCAAAACCACCTAGGACCCTGGCGGGAGACTGAGAGTCGCGGCTCTCTGTAGGTGAAGTAGAAAATAAAGCACTTATACTTTTTTTTTTTTTTTGTAATGGTGTCGTTGGTATTGCTCGTTCAAGCTTTCCTTTAGTTTGACGTGTTTTCGTGTCTCGATGATCCTAAAAATTGCTCTTCGTTATACTTTTATTGAAGCATACCTGCCGTGGATGGCGTAAAAAGCCGCAATTATTTTGGGTTTTGCGTCGTTTCTGCGTGCCACCGTACGTGACTAGGGAACAGAGTGAGATCAACTCTTAGCACCCGATTCCCGACCTAAACTAATTATCGTAAAAAAAAAAAGAAACAAAATTTAAGGGGTTTTTGCGTTTGAGTAAAAAATCTTGGCAGGCATAAACACCTTGTCGGCATCCCTTTGAAGTGCTGCCCCCTGCCTAAAAAAAGGGGGGCATTCATCCGGCCTTTGTGCGGTCCGCCGCTGTTGGCAAACAAAGGGAGGAACGCGTTTGTGCCCACGTGCCGCCGGTGTTCCGATTGCTCGGTTCGGGGCAAGTTTGGGGGCGGGGACTCCCCGAAGAAAGAGGAGAGCGAAGACGATATGTCTTGGATAACAAATTCGTAGTGTCCAGTGACCTCCGGAGGCCGGCACGAGACAGATGCCGACTGGGCGACGAATTTCGGTTCTTATTTTGGCAACTTTGAGGCTTCCCGCGGCCGGAATCAATGAACCCGAGCTCGAACGCAGAGTTTCTGCCAACCTGGAAAACGTACAAGTCTTAGCGAAATTCTTAAAACATTATTTAAGTCGGGAAGAAAGAAAAAAAGGTCGATGTGGGCGTCGCAGTGACGCAACGAAGCGGGCGATAGCGTGTTGTCGCGTGGGTGGTCTTCGCGCTGAGGGACAGTTGCCCGAGGCGTATCTCTAGAAACGGCCCGAACAGCCAGACGGTGCTGCATGGAAATGTAGGGACTGGACCGTCCGAGTGCACTGCCGAACGGTGACTCACTGCTCGTCCCCGATCGTTGGGTGGCACGGCCTGCTCAGAATTGCCTTGCTTGACCACCAGCCGCGCTGACTGACTGTCAACCACGAGTCTCCCAACCGAGCGCTCTTCTCCAATCTATATGCCCGGCGCGGGCTAGAGGCATGAAGGCACCCTAGCCCGGGCTGTCCCCCCTCCGTAGGTGACGCCGGACTTTTTTAACCAAAAGGTGTCGTCAATGCGTCCCCCCCCCCCGGCGATGGCGGCTTGCGCACCTGCCCACTGTATGTAGAAGAGGCGGATGTTCGTGTTCGTAGGGTGTATTCATCTTGCTGTCGAGCACCTGCAGTGTGTTGGGATTATGGGGCTGAGAAATTGATTCACCTGTCACTTCCCCGCACCATAAAAAAAAAAGAAAACTGGAAACTGGAGATTTTTTTTTATCTAAAATAGCGATTGCCAAGACGCACATCGCGTAAATTTCCCCATGGTTTGTTTAAACTTCATCACACAAACTAGCTGTCGGGTTTTCGGTCGCTTTTTTCTGCATTTAGGAATTACGTGGCTTCTTTTTGTTTTGTTTCGTTAGGTCAGGTTTTATTAGTTAGGTTTTATTTTGTTACAACTTTTGGCGGGCTAGTTGGTTCATGATTTGTAGAAATAAATGAACTGCGCAAAGGACGAGGACAGAGGTAGAAACGAGTACGACACACGGAGCGCAGACTTCCAACTGTTTATTTGGCGCAGACACAACAGTATATATAGCAGCAGCAATCAGTTTGCGGCGAAATAAGGTTTAAACATGACCATCCAAAAAAGAAAATTCCTTGTCTGATAGTGAAACAGATTGCATGCTTATGCAGTCGTGACCTTTCTTTTTAATGAAGTAGGCTGCTACGAGTTTTCTTTCCGTTGCCTCATTTGCTCTTGCGAGAACACGTGTTCCTTGCAAATCAGGATGACAACCGCATTTCAAACAATGGACAGGCAGATGTCAGCCTGTGTTGCTTTTTATCGACAAAAAGTGTTCACCCGCAAGAAAGCGGAATTTCATAGATAACACCGGATGCGCATTCCGTGTAGCGCGTGCTGTGCACCTTTTTGCATTTGTTGATGCTCATTCTTGGCTTCATCATAGGGCACGACTGCATAAGCATGCAATCTGTTTCACTATCAGACAAGGAATTTTCTTTTTTGGATGGTCATGTTTAAACCTTATTTCGCCGCAAACTGATTGCTGCTGCTATATATACTGTTGTGTCTGCGCCAAATAAACAGTTGGAAGTCTGCGCTCCGTGTGTCGTACTCGTTCCTACCTCTGTCCTCGTCCTTTGCGCAGTTCATTTTTTTCTACAAATTTATTTGGTTCTAGGCAGGTAACTTTGATCTTTTATCTCCGGTTAGTTTTATGGTTTTCTACCGCGCATAATGTCACAGTGATTGACCGGTGTTTCTGATGCGACTAAATGCCGGAAACGAGAAAGGAAAACGCAAATTGTGCGCCGATCGAGCTGACCAGCCGATTCCTCAGAGCGCCACGGCCCGACACGTGCGATTGTTTCCTCGAAACGCTCGCTGCTCGTTCGTCCGTGGGACTGACGGCGAGCGGATGCCTCTCGGGGGCCATTCGTCCCTGGTCGAGGCGGGCCTTGGTCGCGGCGCGGTCCCTTGACCGAGTTTGCCTGCGCGGGAGAGCTCCTTCGTCGGAGGTCCCTCCGGCGCGATCGGGGGCCCTTCGAGGCCCGCGCCCCTTTCGGACAATGGGGAGTTGAACGAGATCGCCTTTGCACTCCAATACCCTCAGCCGTAGCCGAGTCTTTAGCAGAGTATGTGGCTGCTGAGCGCTAGCCAGCGGCCAGCTTTGGCGGTGTTTTTGCAACGTGCATTCCTCACCATCGAGGTTGCCAGTCTTAGCAGCCTATGGATTCGAAGTCGTTTTGAGCGTGCACGCGCTGCGAACAGCATACTGAAATATGGTGTGCGTTGAATTTCCCCTCCTAGAGGGTTTTTGAAGATCGCAAGACTTTCGTTTGTCTTAGACGGCCGAGTCCCCCCCCCCCCCCCCCCAACATGTTTCCAAAGCCCCCGGGAAATTGAAAACTTTCCACGTATGTTGGGTGCCGCTGTCATAGTGCGAAACCGCCGCTGGACTCGCGGATGGTGCCGGGCTTTATACAGTCCAGACCAGCCGAGCGCCGTACCTGCGCTTCGGCTTTTCCCGCCTGCGTAGGAAGAAGCCGCTGCGAGGGATCAGAGGCCTTCCGTAGATCCATCCCGTTAGCGTAATCTCGTGAATCGCACTCGTGTTTGTAAACACTGCGCAGTCCCAGATTGGTGGTCCTTATCTTTCTCGACCAGGGTCGCCGTGCGAACTGTTCGTATTTCTTTCTTTTTCTTCGCTTCGCGTCGTTGGTAAATCCAGGGTTGTGGCGCGACGAAGGTCCCTTTTCGGTCTCATTTAGCCGGCGAATCACGCTTTCTTGGGACACTCCTGCCGCAGCCTCGGTTCTTTAATGCTATACCGCCTCGTCCCGTCGGAATTCCTCGCTCTGACATTCCGAAATGTAACGCGATCCAGTATCCAACCAGCAGCGCGCCGCTCGTGTGGTTGGTGAAACACCTTGTAGTTTGTTTGCGCGGGTGAGGTGAGGACATCCGTTGCGCGTCCGCGAGGGAAACAAAAACTGCAGCGTTCGCTAGGGCGAGGTCCCCGCTTCGCGCGTGTTTGTAAACAGTTTTATCGGCTCGTGCCCCTGCACTTATGCGCAGCCTGCGTCTTTCGTCCTAATAGTAATTCGAGAGTTTTAGAATAAGGGGGCCCCGAAGCTTTGGGTCCCCCCGAATAGATTGTCGGCGTTGCAATCCACAGGCGCAGACGTTTGTGCGCATGCGCTGTGCGATGCCCCAAGCTGCTCGGGAGACCCCCAAAGTGTCGAGGCCTCCTATTCCGAAACTTACTATTGTATTACGTGTATGCTTAGACAGCGGGAGAGTGTATCTCCTGCAAATGCGAAACTTGGCCAAAGCTGTGAAGTCCCGTCTTGTGCACATTAATCGAAAAATGTAACCAATTACAATTCCTGTTGGTGGCGTCCCTGTATGGGGCAGCTTCTTTGCACCGAAAGGACCTCTTCCAATTTTCGGCCTTCGACTTTCCGCGGTAGCCGAACAGACCGTCGGACCCTGGTTATCGCGAGGGCTCCGCTTCGTGCGTTGATTGGCTGTGGACGTGCGTACGGCTTGCCGTCCTTATTTTTTTTTTTTTTTTACACAACTCGCGGAGGGCAAACCTCGCGACCCGGACTCCAAACTGGCGTTCTCCCGCAGCTCCAACGGCGCAGGTATACGAGCAGACCTTAGAGGTAAAAGACGGACACGACCACTCTGTCCAATGAGGGCTCGGTAAACAGCGTGGGCGGAACGGCGATAGCGCGAGCCATCTCGGTGGCTCCGCAGAGGCATATACACAAACCCACGCGCAAGAAAAAAGAAGAAAAAAAAAACGTACCAGAAATTGAATATCCGCGAGCGAAGAATAAACATCGGACGCCGCGGCCATATCCACCGGCCAAGGTTTATCCGCGGTTTCCGTCTGTTTTTGTTAATATTTGTTGCGACTGTGTTTGCCTTTAGTTCAGGGCGACAGACATGCGCGGAGATAGTTGTTTTGACTGGAAGTTCCTGGCATAATGAGGTCGAGCCAAGGCAATTACATCTATGCGCAAAGTAAATGTCGCCACCTGAGACTTCTATTAAAGTTCGTGCCCAGTTTAGCTACCGTCGTGATACGTATCTCTCTGTACCCACAGAATTTCCTTTACCGAACAAAGTCGCTCTCCTTGGGGATTCTCGAGTATTCCGCAACTGAGAACGGAAGACACCGTAAACAGTCATTAAAAGATTCCCGCATAAGCATTGCAAGGACGAGGAATTGTTAAACTACTTAATTACACGCCTTAACGGATATTACGTTCCTTGGCTGGACCAGGCTGGTGTGTCCGAAATTGATTCAATCGCGTTAATGAGATTACGGCATCGGTGTTCGTATTTGTTCCACTGACCTAATCCCCGTGACAACGTGGCTGCCACCTTTGGCAGCCTTTACCCGAGGCGCAGTCCGTATCGTCGCTGTCGAAACGGCGAGGCCGCGTCCGTAAACAAGACGACGTGTTTGGCCGGATTGGCTCGCTACACACTGTTAACGTTTTGTTTGCGTTATCGGCCGCCAGCCCTTTCAAGGCGGATATGAGCTTGAAGGGATGCTGTGGCGATGTTTTTCTGTTTTCTGTTTTTTTGTTGTGTCGTTGATGCGGCGAAAGGCCCTTCGAGTTTATCTCCGGGTGGACATTGGTGTCCGCTCCGCTCAATCTCGATCGAATATATGTTCTTGGACGATCGTCAGATATATTCCCGAACAATTACCGAATTTATTGGATATATTCCTAAAGAATTACCGAATATATTGGACATATTCCCGAACAATTACCGAATATATTGGATATTACCAGGTATATTCCCCATGAACTGTCGGATGTTTCTCTGAACAGTCGTCGAATATGTTCCTGAACAATTGTACATATTCCTGAGCAATTGGTCGTATATATTCCTGAACATTTGTCGTATTCATTCCTGGAGAGTTGTCGGATATATTCCTCGAGGATTGTGGGATATATTTCTGTACAGTAGTCGTATAGATTCCTCGAGGATTGTCGGATATATATATTCCTGCACAATCGTCGTAAATATTGTTTAATTGTTTAGGCACATTATTTTGGGATGGCAATGTCGTTTTGTAATTGCAGGTATTGGAACAGCGAGTTACATTTCGTAACACCGGTTTCCGTCATTTGCCGCTTTATTTTCGACATATATTCAGCGTAATATATCTGCGTTTATATTTCCTCGATATACGGCCGACTTTTATCGCTGTTTATGGCCCCCCAATTGGGCACGTAAAATGGTTTCCAAAGTGGCGTAAAACACAAGCAGCGCCGCTCAAGAGCGAGCGAAAGCGGGTGGTATTCGAATAATAGCAGTGATACGTGATTGCAGCGGAAACCGTGTTGAAGTGCATCACTAAGTTCATGGATGTTTGGCCTGCATTCCTATCGATTCTGGAGTTAGTACTTACTAAGATATCGGGAATTAAATTATCATAAATGTCGAATGCTCAACCAGATATTCATGGATTCATTCGCCAAGTTTTCTACTTGATAAACGCCAAAAAAGTTAAGAACTTAGATTGAACGCGATGATTCTTTAAATACCGAAAATTGAAAACGTACAGGAATAAGTTGCGAATAAATTCGGTGAGAATTTTAAACTTAACCATGTGGATTCCGATACATGAATAAAAATAAGTAATGTTGTTTTTGCATATTAAAAAAAAAAACGAAAAAATATTTTGTTTTTAATGCTTTTGCGGATTAGAAAATCAGGAAATGTTCCTTATTTTCTAATCCAGATGTTCCGTTCAATCTGACTGTAATAATGTTACATGCTTCTTTCTACCGAACGGAGAGTGGCGCGCCCGTATGATAAATTATATGAGCGGAGTTGAAGCGACTATGCACCGGCGTGGTCTCCCTGTCGATGCACGTTTTGGTCTCTCTTTTGGGCTGAAGGTAAAAGCGAACGACAAATTAAAAAGAAAAAAAAAAAAAGGATGTCTCAACTGCCCGCCGTTGTCAACAATTTTAACATTTTCTTATTTTAGGAAAAGGACAGGATGCAATCAGAGAGTGATTCTTCCGTTAATTACGCTTGTTAAAAGGGAAAATATAGCGCTCCTCTGAAAAAAAAAAAAAAAAAAAAGCATTGTTTGAATTGTGTGCCAAGGAGAGCAGCTTTTTATTTATTTTTTTACGGAGTATTATTTTGCTGCAACTATACTCCGTTTCACTTCAGTCGCGAGCGCAGCAGAAAGCTACGAGAGTGAGCTTTGGGCTTTCAGCGTGCACACACGCGCTAGTGCGGTGCAAGCATCGTGGAGGGCAACGCGCTCGCTCATGAAGTGAAACGAAGTATGGAAATCATTCGGGTGTGCACCAGTATTCAGAGCTTCCGAGACATCTTTCATCGTAAATTTTTTAAGTGGAATGCGATTCGATCAGACGTGGTTTTTTTCCGACTTTTCTTCGATTTGGATTTCTGTTTTGGTTCAGGTCTGTAAAGGTAACCTCAAACGGAGCAGACGCAGCAACTTGCCGACACGGCGATTTTTTTAAATTATTTTTTACTGGTATTTTATTACGTTAAGTCGAGCATTTTACGTAGTGTTACGTTGTGCCACGTTACAGAACCTCAGTTGTTTATGGGTAGAGAAATAAAAAAAAAAAAAAAAAACACGATGATGATGGTAATTTTGTTGGCACACGATCGTTTCTTCGTTGTTTTTTGTGCACACCCGTGCTCCTTTCGTTTTTGTTTTATTGTGTCTACGACGCAAGACGGCCGATCGGGCAGTTTCTCGGGAATACGTCGCAATTCACGTGGCAATGGGCCTAATGAGGATCGCTAGTTGGTTGGTTGGCTGTGCTCCAGTGACCGTACTCTCCGATCTAGCCGCAAATATAGGAGGTTTTTTTGTTTTGTTTTCTCTTTCCGCCAGTTAAGGCACTATTCGGAGGTAATTTCACCTTGCGATAAATGGCGATGTATGCTACGAGCCATTCCAGCCAATCCGAACGCCGTGAAGGTACGACGTGATTAAGCGCCCCGGGCGTTAATGCGCCAGTCTTGAAGGTCACGTGACACTGACGCTGCATCGGATTGGCTTCGATTGGCTCGTAGTCTCCCGTGCGGTCCATCGTTGAAACGGAGCGTAAGACTGCGCTTCTCATCGGATTAGGTTCCGAGGCACGGCTCAGGCAGCGGTGGTGTAACTCGTCGGCCATTTTGGCTGCTTGCGGTTTTTTGCGGATACATTAGATGGGTCTGATCGTTTAGGGAGGAAAGGAGGAAAAGGGGGGGGGGGGGGGGGGAAGCCAGGGTCATCACACCGCGGGCCCCGTTCAGCGCGCCGGTGGCTCGGACTCCCTTAATTTGATTGACCCGACGTAATTGTGGGACGGAACACGGGGAAGGAGATTGTGTGCGTGCTCGGGAAATGGATCCGGGCTGTGGTTGCTGCACCGCAAAAGCGAATTCTGAGCTCGTGTTGAGTGTGGGTGAGATCGCGATTCTACGAAGGGGTCGGTTTTGTGCCTCGCTCCCGTTGACGTAAGTAATGTTTGGGCTCGTCGAAGGTTGTTTGCGAGTGAATGTAATAAACAACTTCCGATTGTTGCTTCAAAAAAAAAAAAGAAAAGAGAAAACCTTGGTTGGGGCAGTGCAATTCGAACTCGGAGTAAAAAGGAGCGGGTCATTATCGTAAGCTTTTACTCGTTTTTCGTAACTCGAGTCGAACAGATGAGCTGGCCAAATTCGTGTCGGCCGAAGCACGAATCCGTTCGGAGCTGGCAGTGCGTGATTGAAGACTCGACGGTTTCCCCACCCAGCGCGCGTGCGTGCGAAAGCAGCAGCCCGTCCCGCGCGAACTCGTTGCTCCGTCAGGCGAGCGAACCACTGCGGATGCCTGGCAGCGACCCGCAGTCCTTGACTGCGTACAACAGCGTGTGTGCTGCGCTTACCCCGAAGCTGGTACGCAGTAAGGACGCGCTGGCCGGACCGATCAACCGCCTCCGTCTAATCACGTGATCTCGTTGTCTGCGCTTGGCTAGGGGCGGGAGCTTGATCACCTAGCGGAAGATCGACGTTCGATTGGCCCAACGACCACGTAGCTTCAAGCGTGCTAAATTTAGCGGGAAAATTTTCAGAAAATCGCTTAGATCTTTTTGAAGAAGGGTAACGGTTAGTTTTGAAACTTTGGCATCTGGTTGGGACCGCTATAGTGCTGCATTTGGAGGGATAATGAGCCTTCGTTAATGCGTAATTTATTATTGCAAAAACAAAATTGTAATTTTCTTTTTATTGTTTACGAAAAATAAGCGCGAAAACGGCGCCGGGCTGGGCACACCGAGAGCGCCGAGCTCAACTGACGTTCGAAAAGATCCTAACGTAATACATCTTCCTTGCAGCACTGCCAAACACATGCATAAAAAAAAAGGGGGTGTTTTTTATTTTCATTTTTATTTTTAACGATTTACGTACGGAAAGAATTTCCCGCGCCGGCTCTGTCCGCGAGCGAGGTATGCCTGACTGCACTGATTTGGAATTGCCTCCGGGTACCAACCATGTACCGCGAGGCAGCACAATTGACGGAGAGTATTAGAAAGTATCGGTGACCCTCTCGGGGTGCGGGATTGCGGACCCTGCATTCCTGCTCTATTGACATTCCTTCTGTCGCGCGCACCTCCTCGTCGACCTAAGCCTATATCGATTGACATGTCCTTTCCTCGTGCCAGAAACTATAAATAGCGCGCAACAATGCCGTCCTTTGTTCGAAGACCCCAGTTTAGTCACTGTGCCCCTTTCAAGGTCGATGGAATCCCGTCATTTATAGCTGGCTTGTCGCTACGTGATCGTAAGTGCTTTCCCGGAAAGCCGCCTCGTAGCATTAATTGTTCAAACAAAACAATCGAATCGTTTATTTTTTCTTGTCCGTCGTTACACAACTACGTCTGCCACCGCAAGTTTGCTCAATTATCGATATATATTTTTTCTTTCATGGCGTAGGCGTTGAGCTTGGCGAGTTGCAAAACACAGTCGGGATGATACTTACCTTGGACCATTTTTTTTTTCGAGCCATTCCTTGTAAAAAAAAAACACTATTGCGGTGCGCTCTGGGGGGAAAAAAGGGGGCAGTGACCGCGAAGCTACGTTTTGAATGTCGACCTCCACCTCGTTTGGGCAGTTGTGTGTCCCTCGCTAGAGCTTATTGTTATAAAAAGGTCAAAGACTAAGTTCTGCCAAGGTCACTCGCTGTATATCTTTGGTGTGTGTGTGTGTGTGTGTGTGTGTGTGTGTGTGTGTGTGTGTGTGTGTGTGTGTGTGTGTGTGTGTGTGTGTGTGTGTGTGTGTGTGTGTTTGTGTTTGTGTGTAAGAGGTTTAAAGGCAATTCTTTAGATAATGATGGATTTGCCGAAAACATTTTGAATCGGTGTTGTTTCTGCCGAACCGACCCCATCTTTCATTTCAATCATAATCCTCCCTACTTTTTTTTTCCCCTCATGCTTGGAAGCTGGCAATCTCGAGTATGGTGTAATCCTAGCCCTTTCAGTCGCCATTTGTTGTTGTATTTATTACGGGAGGAATGGGGGAGGGGGATTGGTTTGTGGGCCGTTCTGTCGCCGATGTCGTGACCCTATTCGCGTTTGTTTGGGTTTTCGTCTGCCGCCCGCTTGCCCCTCCGCTTGTCTGCGTTACAACTACCATGGCCTCCGAGATCCCGAAGCGCGCGGGATCTCGGAGGCCATGCAACTACGCGCGCTACAACCGGAAATCGCGTGGCCCTCTCCTCGCGTCTGCGTGGTGTTGCCCCATTTGTACACCATACTTTTGTTTACTTTGTTTTATTTACGCGCAAATACTCGTTCAACTGCATACGCACGACATTGCTTCTGTTCTTGTTTTCCTCCCCGTGCGTTCTCTTTTGTACCACGTTGCTTGTTTGTTTGTTTGTTTGTTCGTTTGTGTGCGTGTTGGCTGCTGCAGGCCTTGTCAGTATTTTCTTTTGCCTGCCCGTTTCTTTGGCTCCTCGAGTGCCGCGTGGCTTTTTTTATACATATTTATTTGTCCGCTTTTGGGTTGCGTGTTTATTCGTACGTTTGTTTAGTCGCAGAATGGCGTCGAAGTGTTGTTGGGCGTGCCTCGCGCGTGGCAAAACTTGGCCTTGTAGCGTGGCATCCTTTTTTTTTTGTTTTCGGGTTTGCAGCATTGTTAACGCGATCTGCTTTATGACTCATTATTTGCTTGTTGTCCCGTCAAAGTTTTTTTTATTTTATTTTATTTCTTGCTTTTTGAAGCGGTGCTCGTTTTGTTTGCGGCGCAGTATATTGGGAGCGCGAACAATATGTACCCTACACACTCCGAGGACGCTTCTTGGAAAAGCCCGTGACGGGGAACGAACCGGTCGCGTGCCGCGAGCGCCGGCGCATATTCGCCCGACGTCGTTCGGGCCTCCTTACTTCGGCCCATTGACCCCGTAAGTGATGACGTCACAACAAGGCGTCTGGGTCCAAACAAACCGTTGCTAGGGACGTTGCTATGGACTAATGCATGGAGACTCCACATGACGCTAGATTTATGCTTACAAGTAAGTAAATAATTTTTTTTCAAGCAACCTAACTTCTTGATATCGAATTATGAAGATGTTCTTGTCGTCTCAGTGTCGTATTGCAACGATGAAAGCCATTTCTGAAGACTTACACTCCGCTTTGCTTTGGTAGCAGACGATACGATAGATTTGCTGGCCTCTGTTGCAGCGGGCGTCTTCATTGAATTGCGTCGGTAAACGAGCAACAAAAACAAGTGCATCACCATGGCCGTAAAGGCCTCCGCAATGTGCGTTTTTTTTTTTTTTTCTGTGAAAAACCCAGCTTAGTTACGAGGGGTGAAAATGCAGTAAAATCAAACCACGTCATGCAGATCAGTTACGACGACGCCCTGAAGTGCATTACCGGCGTAGTGCAGGCCAGCATGAGAAACAAATCGTACGCCGTCGAGGTAAGTCGTTTGTTATTATTATTATTGTGGTTGTCAGGTTATTAAAGAATTGCATGTCTATCGCAATTTCGCAGTATTTTGCTTTTTTTTTTTTTCCCCTTGGTATACATAAAATTCCGTGGATGTGCTCTTTTGGGGAAGATCTCCATCGAACCCGCGATGCGAGTACAATCTGTAATGAACTCACCTTATGTGTTTTATCCAGTTCTTTCGCGCTTTGGGGTCTTGCGGAAATCTGAAGAAACTGCACGGGTCTTTCACCACGCGATGGTTACAACCAGGTATACGAAGCACCCTCGCATAGCGCGAGTCCGCAAACAAAATTTGGGATCTCTACCGATCGCCTGAAGTGCTTTTCGCACGGGTGTAATGCGATCTTTTAGCAGACGATCCTCTCGATCGACGCCCGGACTTTCGATAAACCATATTTTGCATCGCACCCCACTATGAATTCTTATATGTGTCTCAAACTCATTATATTTCAAACAAATGCGATGTCAGAATATCGTCTTTATTCACACGATTCAAACGACGGCCCCGGTTTGGCCGGCCGGCGTGCGGCAGACGGCATACTTCTTGCATTCGTCGTCTGCTGCAGGCATCTTGAGGACCGGAAGTTGCAGTCGTAAATATTTCAGAAACGAGCGATTACCGGCACACTTCTGTCGAAACATATATGACATTCAAGCTTCCTACATTTGCGATTTTTAGAAGTTTAAATCCTACTCCTGATTTTTGAACGGTTGGGTTTTCGTAGCGAAACCGAGCCACATGTATTCGTCCATAACAACGACCCTAGCAACGGTTTGTTTGGACCCATGACGTCACACTTACGGAGTCAATTGTCTGCCGAGCACGAGGTGTTTGATGACGCGATACGAATCTACGTACTGAGAAGAAAGAAACAAAGCCAAACGAACAGTCGTTTAAAGGGGCGGTGCAACGATATTCAATTGGAATGTTCAGTCATTTAATTAATTCAATAACGATCAGTCATTTAATTAATTTAATTAAAATTTGTTAATTAAATTTTTAATTAAGGAAAATAGACGTATGGCGTCATCGAAAACCACTAAATCAGTCATTTTTAGAAAGACTTTGAGCGCGTGAGAAGCGTAGTACAGTACACTAAAGTTATCACTCGTGGAGCAGGTACAAATCTAGCGATTGCGGTAAGGCGCCCGCGCAATTTTTCCGTCTTTTATCTAGCCCCAGCCTTGTACCTGCTCTACGAGTGGTAACTTTAGTATATATATATATATATATATATATATATATATATATATATATAGCTAGCTCCGAAAGGGATTGCATAAAATGTACTCGTATGTTTTATGCCGTAAATTCGCGGTCCGGAGGTATTCGGGAATCTGGATGCGATATCCTTTCGCTAAATTACCCAAGCTTCAAAGAGAATGTTGGGAACGTAGGTGCGCGCAAAATAAAGCGTCCGTGGAACGCGCGTGCGAAGTGCCATTAGTCTTAGAGTTTTGCTTTCGAACAGTTCGAGCTGAAGACGCCGGCACGCGCAGCGCGTGTATACCCACGCTCCCGGCATTCTTTTTGGCGCTTGGGTAATTCGGCAAAAGGTTTATTGCGCGGCATTACCACATGGTGGGGGTGAGGCGTCTTGATCTTCGGCGTCTTCAATCGGTTAGGTTTTGAAACGCCCCTCAGTCGTTCGGCTACGTCGCATATTTAAAGAGCAAGCGAATGGATTTGGGTTGCGCGTCTCTACTCCGCGTCCGGGAAAGTCCCACAGTCTCGGTATTCCGTGCCTCTGCAACGGGGACGTGGCGAAGCAGCCTCTGTCCCCGCCTCCTTTAATTTCTGGAGCGGACACATATACTGGGCATTCTTCGAATTTCGAAACCGTACAGCTCTCGAACGGACCAACCGAATCCCTCCAGTGTCGTTTCATTTCAAAGAGGACCAAAAAACCGTGCTTTGTTGTTGTTTTCTTGATTGTAAAAGAAATTCCATCATCTTAGCTTTCCAGCTTTGAGCATTTATGATTGAGAATGCATTCGTAGTTGGTTCCGACATTGCCTGCGGTCGCGTTCGTAGCAACTGAAGCGCGGAAGCAACGAAAGAGTCAAGGGACATCCCCGCCTGCTGCGATTGGCCAGCTCTGCACCGCTGACCAATCGCAGCAGTCGCTGATGTCACGGTCCCTGGGTTCCGCCTTGTAGATCAGCATGTTTACAAACAAACCGGAGCGCCCCTAGCGGACGGCACCGGCGCCGCGCATGCGGGATGGAGTGTGGGCAAGAAGTTCGCCGTCGCCCATCAACAAGCCATTGAAATGCGATGTTGTCGGCGTCGGTGTGAGTTCCCCTGCCCTTTTTCGCGTTCGAATTGTCAATTCTACGTCTTCCTGGCGATGTCTGACTACTTGAGCGGCCTCAGCGAAATTACCGAGGTTGGTTACACCGCAAAACGTCGCATGAATAATATCGCATGCGGCGATTCATTCCGCGTGGTCGCCGCAGAATGGACGCTAAAGCCTGATTCGCATGATGAGATTCCGCTCGCAATTTTCAGTCGCGACGTCGCTCGGACTGCGAAAGCGTGAACCGTAGCTGAGATGGTCGACGTCGATACTGAAGATGGTAAGCAGAATCGGACCAAGTGAATCAGGCATAACAAGTCGGTGGTGGCCACTGGAACGATGATCAACATCTCCTTGTATATGTTGTTTACATCGAGCCTGCTTACTGACCTTCAACTTAAGTCTATTGAGGCCTGCAATTACTTCTTATTGTTGCAAGTACCGGGCCAACATTTGGCCTACGGGCTGGTGTGTCGTCTAAAGGAGCAGACGACAAGCAGAAACGTTTGAAAGAGCAGGCAACAGTTCGAACGATCAGGCGGCCGTTTGAACTTGAAGACGCACTGAACTTAGTCCGCAGGTGGTCCGTACAACTTGACGGTTTTCCGGCGTTCATGTTTGAACAAAGCAAATAAATGTGTTGACCACAAGTATCCGTGAATTCAACCCAAAGTGCTTCCCGTCCAAGAAATCGTGGTCCGACGGCGTCTGGTTTTTCCTTTTCACGGCACATATCCACGTTCTTGGACGAACCGAGCAAATGAAAACTGACCTTCAAACCTTTCTCAACTCTTTTGGTACAGTCCCAGTCGCGGCTTTTGACGAGAAGGCAGGTTTCTGTCCGGTTCCTTTCAAAAGAACGCAGGAATACACGTCTCACATGGGGACTTCTGCCCATAGCCCCAGAGCGGAAGTGCGCCCGACGCGCCATCACCGCGCCGTGACGTAACAGAGATGAGTTCGTGTATACTTCGTATGCCGCGTGGATGTAAGGAAGATTCGCGAGAAGCAATCGCGAGTCGAAAAGACCCGTATTGTGCACCGTGATCGGTTGATCGCGAGCGACGTTGGTTCGCACATTTGACCGACGACTGCATTACGCCTCCTTACGTTCCATTGCGACGCGCGGACCTACGTTGTCATAGCGCCATCTCGTCGTTGGGAATGCGGTTGGATTTGCAGTGACTCTGTCGGTGCTGTCGTCTCATTTGGTGCGGACGACAGGCGTAGGCATCTGCTACTAAACTTTGAGCCAGCCCTTAGAGATGAGAAGCGCCGACAAAAACAACACTATACTACGTTTCACCTTGCGGTGTGCCGCAACAAGACGGGCCATTTCAGCCAATCCAGCGTTGTGAATGTATCGCGTGACAACGTCCCAAAGATCACGTGGCACTCACACAGCTCGAAAGAGAGAAACAAAAACAAAACAAAGTCACCGTTTGCACGTGCGTTTCACAAACCACAAATCATTCGAATGAGAACTTTCGTCTCCTTCTCTCCCTATTTCTCGCTGCATAGGGAAGACGAGCGCGTGTACCTACGGTCCCGGCATTCTTTTTGGTGCCTGGGTTCGTGAGTTGCTGCGCGGTCCATAAGGTGAAACGCAGCTGGCCCTTAGCGTCACCGATTGCGGGGACACTTTCGCTGGCGCCTCGGTATGTAGCGAAGCGGAAATCAGTCCCCGCATCGGGGACAGCCTGGCCGCACCAGGAGTCCTTTCGCACCAAAAGCTCTCTCTTGCGGTTCCTGGCCCCATAAATTGAGCGGCACACTCTGAAGGCCCGCGCCCCTGGCATCGCCGGCGGCTCGAATCTGGGTCTGTGCACGTTGACATAGCGGCTGCGTTGCCCCGGCGAGAGCGCGGCACGGCCTCGTTCAGGGCGCCCTCCCCGCGGAATTTTACGCCTTCCGCCTCGTCGTCTCCGCGAGTTCCGAGGGAGTTCTGCCTGGCATTTCAAAGTGTTCAAAAAGACACTCTCGCCGATGGAGATCCCGGAACCGTGTCACTATACGTGAGCCCGCCGCTGCTAGCTGATGCCCTGAAGCGAGAGTAGCATTAATAAAAGGGATAAAGACGTTTCTCAGCCAATCAAAAGACGCACTCTTTCAAGGTGTCAACGAAATGTTACGGTGGCGCCCCCTCTTATGGCTCGTACCCGTAACGTCACCGCTATTTTCCATCGGTGGCGGAAGAATGGAAATACCCTTACTAAAGACGTCCTAGTGAGCGTTTGAGCACTCGTGAAGGCGGCGTACGTCGCCTCAAAAGTTCCAGAGAAACCTTGCGAGTCAACATGGTACGGGATCACTGGTTGAGGCTAAAGGGAGAACAGATACAGCAAACGTCCGAGATTCGTGGACGGGGCAGGCCTGACGGCCGGATATACGTGGCGGTTCTCAGCAGCTTTCAGCGGTGCTAAGGGGCCGCCTGAACGGCTGGAACTTGCAAGTTATAACTTGTAAGCCGTTTTCATTATCCAGCAAAAATTTTGCCTGGCATCTTCGACGCCAAAGAGCGTTTAAAAACGACCGGACGCTTCCCGAAAGCAAAACGTCCTAACCGACCATCAGAGTTATCCGTTCCGTGAATCCTGCATCTAGCGCATGCACGTGACGTCTGCGATCCTTTTGACGCGTCGTGTTGAGCTACAGCCCCGACGGAAGCACTGCAGAGACGAAAGCGTGACGAGCGCGCTCCTGTTTTTCTCGGGGGCCGTGTCGGAGCGCAGCGACGCTTCGTCGTGTCGCTCTTCTCCGGCGGCGGTCTTCCGTCCTGCATCATCGGCTCTTACCTGACACACTCAAGATGCCTGCCAGCCAGGAAGTCCCAAGGAGGCGAGAGGTGGGATTACTTCATCGGTGCTGGAAACATTACGAAGAAATCCGTGTGCCCCCTGGAAGCGACTCCGCACGCGCAGAAACCCCCCTTTTTTTTCGATAGTTTTTTTTTTTTTTAGGCAACGAATCTTGTTTGTGTTTTGTGCATGTTGGGAATCGGTGTCGTGACATTGTAACGTCGCTGTAATCCGACATCACAATTTTTCTTCTAAATTTAGCGGCAAATTTTATCCGCTCATTTCAGCGGGAATCTAGTGTCGCATGGGCAGCATGTGGTCGCAGTGTGCAGCATGTCGGCAGTGTCACATGTGACGTCGCAGTGTAACCGTTTGCAGAAATGTGCAGCATCTCGGCTGCCGCCGCAACTCTAAATTTGCAAAACACCGCTAAATAACTCCTTTTTGTTTTCTTTGTCGAAGGGCGAAAGATTTAGTTGTGCCCTGTTCCAAAGACTGGGTCTACCACGAAAGACGAGTTGGGGTTGTTGCACCGAGTTTCCTAATTTGGCGGTCCCCCGTTTCCCTCTGTCGGATCGGGATAGTTTTAACTGAAGTCACGAGGACCGACGAGCAATGTCATTAGGTACTTCGTCTACATCTTGTGCGCGCTGTTTTGTTTCTTAATAACGCTGGAGCGTCCTCAGTCGGCAGCGAAAGAACGTGTCTGTGAATAACCGAGCGGTACTTGGGAAGGTTGCTTCGGACTACTCCCACGAGCCTGCAGATTTTCGTCTTGCCTCGGCGCTGAGAGAAACACTTACTTATGTTCCATTGTCTAGCATACCAGTTGCAGAGACGTAATAACGGCCCCATCCCCACCCGCGTACGGTTCTCGTACTACTCTTTCATCTCATTCTCGTGCCTCATCGTCAAAAAAAAAAAAAAAGATAAAACTAATTGGGAGCGATTTCGAAAGCTGGTTTCAATCTTCTTTCCGCTTGGATACGGGGCCGAAAGCGAGGCGAGAAAACAAAAGACGCGACCGCCATTCGCCTCGAACTTTGCGATCTAATGGGAACTGCGCGCGCGCCCATTCCGCGAGCGAGCTCGCCTTCGTTTCCTCCACGAGATGCGGAGCGTCGCATAATGGCTGATTACACGTAAGAAAAGCCCATTAAGCTTCGGTCGCCCGGATCCTGCCGTCTCCGGAGGCAGCTCAGCACGAACGAGCCAGTCGACGAAAATTACTAGCGGGCATTTAATTCCAATTTCGCTTCGTCGTTGGCCTTGGGCTTTTGAAGGCGCCACCTCGAGGCTACGCAAAGCCAGGCGAAACCCGTCACTTTGAAGTGGGTAGACGCCCGAGAGCAGGTGCACTGTCACTCCGCTTACAGCGACGCGTGTTGCACAGCGTCCAAAGAAAGTGGGCCCTCGACACAGGATCGCGACCGGCGCCTTCGCCGGTCGCGATCCTGTGTCCCAGCAGCATCAGCAGCAGCAGCAGCAGCGGCGGCGGTGGTGGTGGTGTATACGGCGACGCCTGTTCCGCTGCAGGTGACAGTGTGACACTCCAGGGAAGTGTCGGCAGCCAGCAGGAGTTCGGACGCCGCGACAACAGCGGCACTCGCTAAATAAGCACGTGTGCTTATTTACTTATTTATTGTTACGATTACCTACATCGCCCTTACTATGACATTATTGTAGCGGGACAGGCAATACCAAAATTTAAACAAAATACGAAGTACACACCCGATTAGAGACTTCCTGAGCGTAATTAGCATATTTTGGTTAATTGCCGACTTATCGTGACGATTAGCTCCCTATTAGGGCCGAGATGTTTCGGTGGCACCCTGTTGTGGTTTCCATCCGGTACGTCACTACCGGGATTCGCCTCGTCGTGACGTCACGAGTTGTTGCCCTTGCTAGACTTACCACCAGTTTCGATCCACAAGTTCGATGGTCCGTTTAACAAGGCACAGTGGATGCTATAGGAACTAACGCCGTCCAAGTTGACAGTCTCTGGCAATGCTCTTATATACTCCAGGTTTTGGCAAAAGTGAGGAAAGCCGACCACAGCAACGTTTTTGGTTCCGCACGTCGCTAATGTTATGTCCCCCTGGCCGTACACCTCAACCTGCACAGGCCGCATAAGTGTAGCTTCCAGTCTTTTTTTTTTTTTTTTTTTTTAACAAATCTGGGAAGCTTAAAAAGAAACCCCGTATATTGCACGCGATGCTCCCACATGCTTAATCAGCCTGATTACGCTGGAATGTGTACGTGACGAGCATTATATTTATGGTCAGAGGGACTTTGCCATGTATCGAAGGGCATCTCTTCTATTTACGCGTCACAGTAAATAAGTGCACGCATTCGCCTACCACGAATTGTCCTACAGAAATAGTGACATGGCGTAAAGAACAGACTTTTTTTCTATATTAAATTGTATTTTTGCTCTCGAA
The DNA here is from genome assembly GCA_013358835.2 of Ixodes persulcatus. NCBI lineage: Eukaryota > Metazoa > Arthropoda > Arachnida > Ixodida > Ixodidae > Ixodes > Ixodes persulcatus. The sequence continues at coordinate 794,431 of JABSTQ010010991.1, forward strand.
TTCGTGCTTGTTTCTTCGTTCTACGTACTTACCATTAATAATACGCGTTTATAAATTGTATCTTTGCCCTCGAATTCGTGCTTCTTTCTTTGTTCTTTGTACTTGCCATTAATAATACGCGTTAATAACGCAGATTACTGACATTAAGGTCGTGTACGAACGAAACAATCGAGAATGCTCCGCGGGCGCATTTCCAGACTCCGTTTAGAGTCACGTCCGTAATTACGCCCTCCGCGCAATACCCGAAGTGTCGATTATAAGCGAAGTTCGTTGTATGCATACGCGTGGGCGCCGGTTCGCACCGGCACATTCGCGATTGTCACGGTTACGCGTGGAGGAGCGGAAAACGCTACCTGGGCTCACCTATAGGCTGAGAGTGCGGTGAGAGCTACGTGCTTGCTGGACCAATCAACAGCCTCCCAGTCATCACCTGACCTCGTTTTATCCCGAGTCTGTGCGGGCGGAGGAACGTGGTAAAAGAGACCGAAGGACTGGTGTAAGGGGCAGGTAGCTTCCACCGCACTGTCAGCTTAGGGGTGACCGGAGCTGTTTGCTTCTTTTGAAGTGCGCTGACCGGAAGCGCATTGTTTCGTGTCCTCGAATGACCGCGCAATCCCCTTTGCCGCTCCGGGCGGGAAGGGCTCGGCGGAGCATCTCCTCCGCGATGCCTGGAAGCACCCTCTAATGGGAGGCGGTCAGCCACGCAGATCGCCCAGCAACTCTTCTCCGAACGATGCGGGGGAGTGGGCCTCAATTCGCCTGGGAAAAGGGGCTTTCTTGTCCGTACGTTTGAGACCTTGGGGAGCCTCGGGGGTTTGCTTGCGTGCGCGTGTGTATTCGTGCGCTCGCGTGCACATGTTTCTCTCCCTCCCTCACACACGCACAGAAACCAAAGTCGAGGTCACTGGTCGATGTCAAAGACCGGTTCATTTAGCCCGCACTGGGAGCTTACATTTACCTGAATTCAACGTGTAATTGAAAGCTTTTTTCTTGTTGTTTATGGTTCTAACTCTTTACGAAAATAAAGAGTTATTTTTTGTTAGAAAAAGGGAGGCGGAGTTGCTGCTCTACTTAGATATATTTATCTATTTATGTGTTTATTCGACTGGCAGCTCAATACATGAATGCGTATCAATTTACAGTAGGAGGACTAAGATCACTAGATCCTGGAGAAGTAGCGTCATTGCAGGACACAGACATATACTAACATACAGACAACCAAAACCTCGCAAGGTGATTGACTGATCGGTGTGTCTTGCCATAGCGATTGCCATTTCGGTCCTTTTAGATATTGGAAGCTTCGAAGAAGTCATTCTGAACCAGCCGCGCCAAGATCGCCATGAAGAGTCATCGTTCTGAAAGCGGTCCCTCCAATATAAGCTTCTTTGGCATTGTGTATGCAATCAGCTTATCAGTCATGCTGATCCCCACAGATCTCTTACATAGATTTTGTTCCCCTTGTGTATTTGTATTTCAAGACAGAGGAAAAAAAAAAACATAATTCAGTTGCCGACGCCGGATGTGGTTGCGGCGCGAAGGTATAAGTTTCTTTCCCATGCGTGTTGTGGATAACAAAATCTGGATAAAGCGACATGCCACTGCGAATTTGAATCCAGTGTCTTTGGAGGGAACGGACAGGGAGAGGCAATCCGACCTTTTCGAGTGTCGGTGCAAGTTTCTGTGGCAGTTCAGAAGTGAAGAGTGTGCACCTGGATAGCTCGAAGACCGTTCCACACGTATGTTTCTGGCAGCTGCCATTCGAGATTTTCGGGGCATTTGTGGCCTGATTCCCCCTCGCTCACACGCTCCACTCAACTGTTTTGATCGCAGGCTGGACCGTTTGTCAACAACGGGGGAGGGGTGTCACAAAAGTGCCCGTGTCGCTTCTCAAATGGCGATGATGGAGGACCACATTGCCTACAATTTGCATCCTCAACTTCGTGAATCAAAGATGGGCCACACAATAGCCCGGAAATCGGAATATTCCGTCGGAAGTAACATTGCGTAAGGCATCCTGGTTTTGTTTTTTTCTGAGGAAGGAAAAGGGAGGGGGGGGGGGGGGATAATAAATTGTGACAAAGCGATGCTATCATGCCTTTTCCGCTGATGTTCGGCTCCGTCGATCGGCAATTCAGAAAACGTTTTTGATGGCCTTCTCAGAAACCTTTATCCAGCTATTATTACGCTAGCATCGTTTTCAAGGCTCCACACTGTTACTGTTTGCCGATACAGTCCCATGGGCATAGTCAACGTGCGCCTAAAACTTTATATTATGAGAGCGAGACTGGAAAATAACATCGAGCGATATGCTCTAGAAACGAAGAATGCGAATTATTTCTGGTCTCATATCTCCTTCTGGTAGGGGTCAATCGAAACGATTGCTCGTCGCCAGCCGGCGGTCATATCTGAGATTGCGCGAACGGGCGCGACAACACGAAACGTAGGTGCATTTGTGTGTATCGACATGGGCTCTCGTATCGTGTCGTGGTTCCGCTTTTAGCCCTGCCAAACGAGAACACGCTTCGTTTGCTGTCGTGCCTGTCGTTGGGCCGCTTCGAGCGAGCTCGTCTCGCGTCGGCGGGTGGCGTTTCAATATAGGTGCCGCACGCATCGGCGGCGTGCTGCACCGGGAAATTGGTGCGGGGCTTGCTCTGTCGGACGGAGCACGCCGATAAACGGCTCGAACGTGCACGTGGTCTGCACGTTTGGAGCTCCTGCCGCGGTCGTGATCCGAACCGGCCGAGGCGGGTTTTGGGACGGCGGACGTCGCTCGAACAGCCGTTTAGTGTTGGGACATGCGTGTAGCGCGTCGGTGCATGCTGACGCTCTTCGGGGTGCCTATCAACAGGGAGGAACTCGGAAATGTCCGGGAATTGTCGAGGATTCGCGAGGAGCAAATTTGCGAATATGTTAGCTCCTGGCGTGTCTTCGCTCGCATGCCTGTCTGGAGTGTGCAGGTCGTTTCGATAAGACGTTTGGTTACATAGTCGTTTCTGTACCAGTCATTTCGATTCCAGTCGCTTCGATTCCATTCGTTTCGGTTCCACTCGCCACGATCGCAGTCGTTTTGATTCCAGTCGTTTCGATTCTTGTAGTTTCAGTACTAGGCGCTTCGATGCGAGTCGTTCGTTTCTCAGACGTTTCGGAAGCTGACCTTTCGACACCTGACATGTCGATACCGCTACCTGATATTTCGGCACCTGAATCGTTTTGGTGCCCACAGCCACGTCGGTGGGTGGGCGTTTTGTCAGTTCGTTTACCCCGGCCCCGGACCCGATGTCCCCCAGTGGGTCCGGTGCTGGGCTAACGCCGACAAGGTTCGACCAGAGGAATATTGACGACTTCCTCCTCGCCGGGGGGGGGGGGGGGGGGGGGGAGGAGGGAGGAGGAGGAGGAGAAGAGGCGGGAGGGGAGGGGGGGGGGCGATGTTTTTTTTAGTTTTTTTTTTTTGTTCGATCCCCCATAGGTCATTCTGGTGATATCCCACACTGCCTGGCGATAGGGGGAAAACGTGTCTTAGAATGGCGGGAGGAAGGAATCATATGTTTGTCTTTTTAGACTTAGGCTAGGTGGCGCAAGCTACCGCCCGTTACAAAGGTTAGAGCCATTAACATTCATCCATCCGTTTCGTAACGCGGTTTGGCTAATACCAGAGGACGGTGAAAATGTAGTTTCGCAATTTTCGGCGTTGGAAGAGCTCGCTGCCGTTTCCCTGTCTGTGACACGAGTGGTATGAACAATAGCTCTATTTGCACAGCCCTGAACCCAGTGATTTAATGCTAACCAACTTTTTTTTTTATTTCTTTATTTTGGACGGGCATTGACAAGAACGGTACCAAGCGGCAGTTTGACCATGGGTCATGGAATGGAAGCCACATCAAAAAAAAAAAAAAGAAATCCTAAAACTATCTCTTTTTTTTTCTTTATCATTAACTACATAAAGGTTTTCAGAATGAACTCGTCGGATTTATAAACCGCGGAACATTTAATCTTTAAAATAAACGTGCAAGCTAAAAAACTAACAAAAAAAAAAAAAACTGCGTCATTTTTATGGGGTTTTGAACGAATGGGCAAATGTTGGCGACGCGTCGGGTGCCCTTAATTGAGTTACTGACGCTGGGTAATCGAACGTCGTCATGACGTCAGAATGACGTAGTTTCGTGGGATAGCAGTACGTTTCCTTTCGCCGTATGACACTTTAGGGTTCCTTTTAACGTCCAAACAGCGAGCATTGGGAGAACATTTGTCGTCGACTCGGTTCTTCCAGCCTTCTTCGTCTGGAGTGCAGGACGTCCAGCACGCCTCGGCGCAACTCGTAATTCCTCGTCGGCTCTGGCGAAACTAGCAGTATTTCTGGTGCGAGTCCTCGCAGGTTGCTTCACGCGTGGCGAGGCCGACTCGGACGACACGCGCGGCTCGAGCAATCGGGGAGCTTCGTTCAAAAAAAGACGAGTTTGGTCTAGACACGGTAGGATCAGAATCGCTTTATTGTTTGTTTGGTAGACTCCGTTTACCCCCGAGCGGACACCGCGGTAGAAGCAACGTGCCCGTCAGAATGAGTAACTTATCTTTCGCCGCGTTGATCTGGCTCCAGCCAGTAACCTCGCGCAGAAAACGGGGTCAGGTGACGAAGTGGAGGCCGCTCATAGGCCCGGCGAGCGCGTAGTTCCCACCCCACTGTCAGCTTGGGGGTGAACACAGCAGGGTCGGGTCGTGTAAATAATCTGGCGAGCAGGTACGCGTGCACTGCTGCGGCGCTCTCTCTAGCCTGACGTAACCGACGCGGCAGATGCAAGAGGAAACCAAAGTTGGCATGGCAATAGTGGAATAAATGCGCTTTCAGTTGCGTTTTTTTTTTTTTTTTCTTTTTGTCGTTGCAACGGGCAAGCTGACTGTGGCGAAGCTCGTGTTTTGTGTCGCAGGTTATACAAATGTTTGCCTGGGGCGATAGCGCGACGCTTTGAAGCTGCTTCTTTTTTTGCCGGTGGTATTTGCTTTTCCCTGGATAGTAAGCTCAGGCTGCGCTGGCAAAACGCGGGAGTTTTTTTTTTTTTTTTTGTTATTTCTTTTGTCACGTACCGGTTTCTCCCCCGTGCCCCGGTCTGCTCTGTCGTCGCTTTCCGATTTAGCACGACCTTCGTCATCACTGTTGTTAGTATTATTAGCTCGCGCGACAGTGCGAGGTGGGCTTGGCTCGACGTTGTCAGTTTTTCTGCTTTCTTTTTCTTCATAGTTTCTTTTTTTTTTTGTTTTTTTTTAGGGGCATCTGCGAGATCTGGGGGTTGCGTGGGGCATTACATACCATGCGTTTGTGTATAAAATTCTGAGTGCGTATAAATCACGGGTGAAAATCGCTCGCGTCGCCTTTAAACATCTCGTCGAAGAGATTCGTTCGACGATTTGCCTAACGTTGCCCTCTTCACCTGAATACTGTAGCCATTTCGGCAACTGCTCTTTCCACGTTCGCACTACAACGCAGCCAATGCCAAACAAGCTTTTTTGTGTGTATATGTGTACCTGTCGGTGCGCGTCCGCTCGTCGGTTCTTTTCCGTTTGCTCCCGATCGTGGCGAATCGGGGTAGTACGGTCTGTGGCACGGTCGACGATCCGCCCCTCTGCCGAACAGGCCATTGTTTTTTTTTTTTTTTCGGGGGAGACTCTGTTCCCAACTGGGACGTGTCCAGCTTGGCGAGCGGTCCGTTCCATCTAATGCGCGTTTTGTTTACGTGTTTTCGTTCTCTCTCTTTTGGTGTGTCTTGTTTGGTTGATGTACGGGTCTAGGAAGAGCTCTACTTCCGCCTCGTTCTTTATTGCTGCTTTTCCGTCGCTGGTGGCCTCCTTCAGTTCCTCACCGTGCGGCGGGCGCCAGTCGTCCAGTTTTGGGCGGCTGGGTCGGTCGAGGTCAACCGCTGTTTTTTTTTTAATTATTTTGTTTATGTTTGTTGTTGTTTCCCTTGAGGTCCCGCGCGAGCGCAGGACAGAACCGGTGCTAGGTCAAAGTCCCGAGGCACGCATCCCCGCCGGAAAACAATGGCATCATGAAGTCGGCACGCCGTTGTTCGATATCTTTGATCTGACTTTGCGCCCCAATTAATCGGCTGCTCATGTAGTTGTTTGAAAGAAGGATAGCTTGCTGGCTATGTCACGAGAGTAAGCAGAAAGCACCGAGACAGGACGAGACATATTTCTATGTCTCGTTTTGTCTTCATCCTTTTCTTGGTTATAGATGTTTGCTCGAATGTGTTCTGTTATGTTTTCACCTACTACTTTAGTTTTTGAAGCGGTGTATGTCAAATCTCGCGTTCTGCGTGGAACGCGTTCTGGTCATGCGCAACAGCTCTCTTCTACGGAATCTCAAACGCCACGCATGCGTCCACAGACCCAATGACCGGGCATTTGTCGCCTGGGTGATGCGCTTTTTTTGTTTTGTTCGTTTCCGGGGTTCATGCGGATTTGCGAGTGCCGTGGCCGAGTGGTAGCGCCAGGGGGCGAAGTTGATAGCTTGTCGAAGTGGATCCCTGAACTCGTCAAACACAAAGTTGGAGCCGAAAGTTCGCGGAGCGCGTCGATTGGACGTCGGCGAAAAAAGCGCGAAGTCGTCGTCGTGATCGGTGCACTCCGTCCACTTCGGCCCCTAACTTTGTGTTTGTCAAGTTTAGAGGTCCTGGAGGAGCCCTGTTTGCTTCGTTGTTTTAGTGCGGCAATACGAAACGATGGCAGTGCGATCAGATCCGGGGATTTCCCTTCAGTTAGGGCAAGGAAGTCTTTGCTGAAGGAAATACACGGGACGCGATCGGGGGGTATGTTGGCAGTTTGAACGATGACACACTTGCGATGTTGTCATATTTCCTGATTATTTCGTGCGTTACGTACGAGGCGTAAGGCTCTGTACACATCAGATTTTAACAAGTTCCGTGTTTACGTAGTTTTTTTTTTAATTGAGTTGTTTGTGTGTGTGTGTGTGTGTGTGTGTGTGTGTGTATATATATATGTATGGGGGGTTCCACAGATTCTGTCTTTTTTTGTGTAAATTGGTTATAACCTAATCAGTTTACACAGAAAACACCGAACCTGTGGACCCCCCCCACACACACACACAAAAACAACAAAAACATCAAATCCTAAAACTCGCCCCCCCCCCCCCCCCAAAAAAAAAAAAGAAAAAAAAAAGAGAAACCATATTTAAAAAAAAAAAAAAAAAAGAAAAAAAGTCAGAAATCAGGGAACTCTAGTTTTGTATATTGAGCATTTTTGATGGGTACATAAAATAGTATGAGTGTTTGGATTCATGTTTTAACATCTGCACAATTTGACTAAGATTGTTTTCCCTTCCTTCCTCTTTTCAGTACTGCAATGGAGGAGACCTGGCCGACTATCTTCATGGTGAGTTCTGGCTGTCTGGCATGAGAGGAACGCAGATGTTTGCATGTGGTCAGGGGCATCTTTGTCCAGACAAGGAGGACACTTTGTAGCACCTTTTGCAGCCCACTCCCATCCTACACCCCCTTCTTGGCCACGCTATCTGTGGGATCCAGCGTTGGGTAATGTACCGATAAAACATTTGTGGTTAGGTAGGAACTGGTAAATTTTGTATTCCGGGTGAATTTAAAATACATTGGCTGAATTGCACTCCAAATAAGCTACAGGTAATGCAACAAACTATCAGAGTAAAGAGTACTTTTCTGAACACAGTCTTGCTTCTTACATTCTTATTTGTACCTGACATATGCTTATTGAGTTAGAAATCAGTCATAAATTTTGCTTGCAGTACCTAGTAATGCAGCCTTTGTGTTAAGTAGTAGAGGCTTGGGGTGATGAACTAAATCGTTTTATCAATAATTTAACGATTTATCACAGACCAAATTTCAGAAGTTTACATAGAAGTGAACTACATACTGTATTTTCTACAGAGTACTAGGCAAATGTACTCCGAGTAAACAATAAGTATAAAGTGCAACACAGTTAGCACAAACAGGTGATCACCTTGTTTTGACATTTTCTTTTATAATTGAAAATTTATCGTCAAAATGATCAGTGTGGGGGGAAAGGGCTCGTTTGGCCTCCTCAACCTAGGCAGTAAAATATCATTCTCATCCGTGCCCTTGTCTAAATTCTCATCCCTGCCGCGTCATTCATACTTTGACTAAATAAAAGAAGAAAAAAAGTGCCAATGTCTTGTTTGTGCTAGTTGCATCACAGAGCATACATAACCCTGAATCATACACATAATAAAATCTAGCAGAGTGCTGGGAACAAATTCTATTTTCACCTTACGGAATCTCTAATAAAAGTTGCGAGGCTCTAAAATGAAAGTAAGAGACCCTCGATTAGCTGCAAACAATTTTAATCTCGTTCTATCAATTGCCGGGCGCGCCCACCTTCGGGGCTGATTTACGACGAGCATGTGGGACAGGTAGCCTCATAGGTGCATGTAATGGTAGGAGCACTTTCCCCGCCATTTACCCGGTCGCCGACATAGCACTGGCCCTCCCAGTGGCCGATGTAATTGCCAGCCGGCTGCCAGACTGGCTTGTAGGCTTGTCCGTCTTGCAGCACACCCACTGTGGCTTCTCTGGCTGGCACTTGTCGCCCTCGCGCTCCTTTGCTAGCACAATGGCACACAGCCGAGCGCACGCCCTCGGCTGTGTGCCGTTCTGCCCGGAGTAGACTTGTGGCCTTGGTGTTCTTGAGTCAACCACCCATAATTGAGGGTTGGCCTCAGCGGCAGCGATGGGGGGGGGGTAGGGTTAGCGAGAGCCTTGGAAGGGACACACATAAGGCTTTGGCACCTGGTCTGTGTTTGTGTGGAGGAGGATCAGCTCAAAACAGAATTTTCTTTTTTTCTTCCTCTTGATTTTTATCGGAGTGTGTTTCTGTGATGCTCTGTGACCTGTGGGGTAAGGTGTTTTGTGGCCGTGACCTCAGTTATTTATTGATGGGGCCTAATCGTGGCCAACTTTCTGGGACATTCCGTGGGATAAAAAGTTTCCAAGGAAATGTTGATATTCTACTTGATTTGTGTTCTGTGATACCCAGGCAACTACAGTCCTCGGGAACATTACTATCTTTTGGCGAGAAAAGCAGAAATGGGTAATTTGGGGAATGTGGCCTATAGCAGTGGCTCTCAAATAGGGTTCAGGCGGACCCGCTGGGGTCCACGAAGCCCTCTCGGTCTTTTTGTTGAGTCGAATTTGGTGGCACAAGCTACTGCCCGTTATAAAGGGTACAGCCGTTGCCTTCCATCCATTCATCTTTTTACTTGATGTTTCTCACTTCTCCTGTCTATAACAGTAAAGGATGCCCTTTTCACACTGCACTTAGTGTTCTTACTTTATACCCCTCTCCTCCTCTTTTCCCCTTCCTCCACTGGCATGGGGTCTCCCATCACTTTGGCGGGTCCTCAAAGGGTCCCCGACGCATCCATGCTTGAGAACCACTGGCCTGTAGGATTCAGCGCCAAGAAACTCTAGAGCCGTAAAACCAAAACTATGCCTGTCCAAAAGTTAAATTGTTGGTTATTTATATTTTATGACTGTCGTCTAAAATATTCCAAGGGAACGTTGCACTGTTTCTTGTTGTTCAGTTGTTGGACATCTGCAACACGTTGATGTTTCAGAATGTTTGAAATGATTTGTCCTTTTTTTTTTTTTTTTTTCTATTGCCTTGGTCCCGATTTATTGTGTTCCTACGAACGACAGCAGTGAGGAAGGTTGTTCAGAAGCTCCAGTTTTAGGTGTAGTCCCGTTGTCTTTGAGATGAAACAGATTTTTTTTTTTATCATTAAATTTTACAGTGCTATTTGTCCAACATCTCGCCGAAGGTTTTAAGGTTGAAGCTAACATTCTAAAAAAAAAATTTAATGTTTTTTTTGTTTTTATTAGCTGGCAGTTTAGGCAAGGAACCAACAAACAACCAAAGTCTTTTATACTTTGGGCAAATAGTGCTCATAATAAACTCTCCGCATGGGACATACCGTGGTTTTACAGCGCAGCTCTTAGGCGCCCGTTTCCGGCTAGAGCGGCGTCGGCGTAACCGCGCGATGACGATGACGATGAGGATGACTTCATCACGATGACATCACTGGTGACGTTACTGATGACGTCATCAGTGAGGATGACGATGATGTCATCACAATGACGTCAAAGTCATCGTCTGACGTCATTGTGATGACATCATCGTCATCCTCGTCGTCATCGTCACTGATGATGTCATCAGTGACTATGACGATGACGCTAAATTTAGCGAAAAAATGTAGCGGAAAAAATTTCCCCATCTAAATCTAGCAGAAAAAATTTCTCTGCTAAATTTAGCGAAAAAAACTTTTTCCGCTAGATTTCGCGGAAAAAAATTGCCCTGCTAAATGGCTGCCAAATTTACACGCGATGCTCTCACCAAAGATGTGCATTTTCTGCAACTTGCGTTAAGCACACGTTGATCCACACCCGTGTTAGTAGTGGGGGACTTTCCCCCTTCTCCCCTCAGTACCCTTCCCTCCTTCTCAAGAGCTGCGCTCTAATTCAGCGTTACAGGGGATTGTAGACGGCTTTCATTTTTTATATTCAGATGTGCCTAGTCTTTGCGACTCTAACTAAACACATCACAGAAAGTTAAAATGACAACCTCATGAGTGAGAGAAAGGATCAAATGAGGTTTTAGTGATTCATTCCCAATACTCCCTCTCCACCCAAGGACTGCAATAAAGTAGTTGGAAATGAGCATTGTTTTGAGAATTTTTTTTTGTCTTGAATGTATAAATGTATAATTCAGTACTCAATAACAGGGTACAGATGCCCCATTCACACATTTAATGAGATGTAATATAGACTTGAGTACATCAGTTTGAAGACATACAGCTACATAATTTGTCTTTAGTTTTACTTATTTATTTTATTTAAAAGATACTGAAAGCCAAAATTGTGACCCAAGCAGGAATGAATAATGTTTATGCAGAACTAGATTACCAGATTTTTTTTTTGTTTTTGTTTTTTTTTCTATAGAAAGCTTTTTCTTTCTTTCTTTTTTTTTGACTGGTAGGATTGTGCAGTAATAAAACATAAGATGGCTTGCAATTTTTTCAGAGCATGAGTCAAGCTATCATCTCGGTGTTAGCTGATGCTGCATCATCAAACCCGAGAAAATCAATCAATAAAATCTTGCAGTTAGCTGTTGCAGCATTTGATGAAGTATCAATGGCAAAAAGTATCAATGGCTAAAAGGCAAAAGTTAAAAGATAACATTGCCTGTAACCATCATGTAATGTCAGAGGGAGGCTTGTTGGAAATCACTAGCTTAAAACATGATTGTTAGCTTTTGTTGGAAAAGAGCTTCTGACACAGCTTCGTGATGCGCCGTTTCACAAAGCGCTCTCACGAATGCACCGGGGAGCTTACAGTTCAGAAGGGGGATGATTTGCAAGTGTCCTCGCTTTGGCTCTGCGTTTTCTCCGAGCCACGTAATTTTGTGGGCGGTTGACCGCATTGTCTGCTTAATGTGAGTGGCGGCAAACGTTCCCCTTCCTGTCGCTCTCTCGCGAGCGTTCTGGTAGAGTAGTTCTCAAAGAACTTGCAAAAAAAGGCACCTTTTTGTACTCTACTGCTGTTGCCATGGGCTTCCTCTGTGAAACTTATTTTCTGTTAAGAAAAAGACGATGGGATGAGTGTTGAGAGTTTAAATCCTTTTGGGTTTTTATTGAGAAAAGTTTATAAGCTACAATTTTATTTTCATTGTCTCGGGTGTCCGAATTATCTCGGTTCTCCGTGTTATTTGCACGTATTTATAGGCATGAGACTGTCCTATGGGTCCATAAGTTGGATGAATTAGAAGTTTTCACATTAGCAAATGATTAGGCCTAAAGGGGTAGTTAATTTTAAGTGGATTTTGAGTTCATCTTTTTATGACAATAGTTTAATCTAAGCATCTTAAAAGGTTCAAGTTACAATCACATGTGATATTTATTTTTATTAAGAGTGCTACCGAACCTTGCAACGCACCCTCTTTTTCTGCTACGTATTGCAATGTTTGGTTGCAGTTTTAATAGAGAAAAATATTGTGCGCTATTATAATTTTTAATTCTCGAAGATGCCTAAGGTGCATATATTGTGTTGCCACTGTAAAAGGCAACCTCAAAATTCACTTTAATTCCCCTTTAAATCATTGCTTCTTTTGATAGACGACCAAATTACGGTAGTTAAAATTACCATGCAGCCCTGTTAGCCTGTGTGTTCACCTTGTTTGCCTTCAGTCTGAGTGTGGTGCTACAACTGAGCCCCACAATGTTCCCTTCTCTCGTCTCACAACTGCAGACAAGGGCACCTTGAGCGAAAACACCATTCGGCTCTTTCTTCGGCAAATTGGTGAGTTAATGCCGCTGTGATCGCTGTTGAGACTGCCGAGACATTGGTGGCCTTCCTAAGGGCCAGCTGCCCAGGTTGTTTATTTTACTCAGTCCTTGTGGGAATGCCGGGTGGCTGGTTTCTGGAGGTCAGATTGGGTTGTAGTGTGGATGGTCTGACGAAGCTATGCAGATAAGTTTGAAAAGGTGGTTTTAGGAGGGCCTTCATCACGTGCGAATTTATTTGGGAATGCCTTGGAAATGATTTAAAAAGAAGAGTAGCAACTGCTATGAAGGGTATTTTATGTCAACTGTACTTTGTGTTGGTGGTGATAGTTTCAAAAAGTTTCATGTGCTCTGGGCATGAAGAATTTTTAAATGTATCTAATGCAAAAGAATTAAAAAAAAAAGTTATTTTAGAGCTAGCTACTCCAGGGTAGCTAGCTGCACTACTTGATCTCCAGAAGGGGCAGGCTTTCCGGGGGTGTAATGCCAGAATAGTGTTTTCATGGAAATTGACCTAGCAATAGCTTGCACCTACTGCATAAACTCCATGAAGAGGTGTAGTAGTTGGGGGCATTGATTCTGTTGCATCGACACGTGTACACCATTGAAGCCCCAGCTTATTGATGTATGTCCATCACATGTTTGGAAAGACAGGGCCTTTTGAGTTTAAGTGTATTAGTACTAGTGTATGCTAACTTTGCTGCAAACTACCCATTATTCAGCTTATCCCACAGTTCTGCTGTTCACTGCTGTTTGCTAATGTCAATTGTGAGTCTGCTCTATTAGGTGTGTTGACTCCCTGGCATAGGAAATAATTTTTACTTCCTTTACAACTTTTGTTTATACTCCCAAATAACCTCTCTTGCATGGGGCAGGGCCCACCGTCTTTAACATTCTAAGCTAGTTTTGGATACTACAGTCATGTCTCGTTATTATGGACCCCGTTAATATGGATACCCCACTATATAGACACCACATTTGGGGACAAATTGGAGAAATACGTGCATTTTTGTCTCGTTATTATGGACAACTCGCCTTATGGACTGATTTTTTACGGGAACGGAGGTGTCCATATTAACGAGGCATGACTGTAGCAGAGAGGCTTATGGTAGAAGAAGCAGAAGGTGACGTCTATTGTATTGAGATACATTTTTACTTCCTTACTATAGTCGGTGACAACTTAAGAAGGTAGGGCAAGGGAAAGGAAGGTGAAAGAGGAGGAAATGGAAACAACACTGGTGAAGGGAGGGGGAATCCCCTCACCTCAACAGCATTGCGTCCGCCTCCTCATCTCCCACCTTCCTTTCCCTCACCCTACCTTCTTAACCTGCAACGTATTATAGGAATATTGAATTGTCTGGGCATTAAGTAGTAGCCTTCGGTGCTGAAGAGCACCCCACAGGGGATCTTTTCACAGTGTGAGGCCTTCTAACATTTATCAACAGCAAGCTGATTGCCCTCAGCAACGGTCGACATGTTGACTGTGCAAGGAGTGATGTCTATTACTTTGTGTCTAAGGTTTATTCTACTAAAGAATTGTACCAGGGATCATACGCTCTATTCATGTATGTGAAGGCTTCTGCGTCATCCCAGTACAATCGAGTGGACGACTGCCGCGAGGCTAGGACATAGATGACTTGTGACTTGCTTTTTTCAGCCGGGGCCATGCGTGCACTGAATGCCAAGGGCATAGTGCACAGGGACCTCAAGCCGCAGAACATCCTGCTGTGCCACGGGCCGAGGCCCAAGCCTGCCCCCGCTGACATCACGCTCAAGATCGCCGACTTCGGCTTTGCTCGCTTCCTCCAGGACGGCGTCATGGCTGCCACCCTTTGCGGCTCGCCCATGTACATGGTGCGTGGCGGTGGGACTCGCCGGCATTATCGAGTTGGCCTGGCTGAAAATAGCTAACCTTTTAGGCACGGAGGCAGGAAGCTTCTGGATTCACCATGATGCCACCAGAGGTGAAACCAGAAGTGTGAAGGGACACGCCCCCCAAGCGATGACCAAAACCAAGAGACGCTATTGTACAAAAAGGAGAGCTGACTTGGTGCTTTTTTGGTCGCCCTCACCTCAGGGCCCCGGCATGCTTTTAGGGAACTAACAAGAAAATTGCAAACCGCTTTTTTTTTTGTTGTTGTTGTTTTTTTTTTTTTTTTTTTTTTTAGAATGGATGACTTTGGGGTTGAAAGCTCCGGGAAGCACTGGATGAGATTTTGGTTATGCTCAAGTGGAGCCCTGGCTGAATTTTGGATAACGAAACGTATAAACATAATTTATGTATTGTACACGAAAACAATGTCCATTGGGGACAAGCTCCCCTTCGTAGCCCTCTACCTCCTCGCCGAGCATTACAAGCAGAAAAGAAACTCCTTTGTGACAGTGCAGCACGACAAAGACTTTGCCTTGTTGTTTCTTAGCGCTACCGAGCAGCTTTCAATTTGATGCTCACGTTTGGCTAAGAGGATGCCCACTTTGCATAATATTTAATACGACTGATGAACAGACCAATCACTTTTCAAGATTTGCCTGCTTTAGAGGGCCCTGCCTCAGTTATGGCCCTATTTGGCTACGCAAGTTCTATTAAATGAACTCTCACATTAGACCATGCTGGCTGAATTGAACACGTAGGTCTTTGCTTTAACTGTTTTGAAGGAAAGATGAAATCAGTTATTCTAAGGTACATTCCAAAAAATTAGAGCCCACACATTCAAAGATGGCCACTCTTGGATGGGGGTCTTAAAGGGGCACTCAAGTGGATTTTGAGATTGTCGATTTATTGTTATAACTCAATCTATAAGCTTTAAGCACCCTAAAAAAAATGACCGCATCTCCACGTGGTGAATGATGTTGATTGGGGCGAAGCTCGGGTGGCGCTGATGATACTGATCTTGGTCATAGGTATTGCTGCTTGCTGTCGGCGTTGACGCTTTGCCGCCGCTTCCCGAGCTCTCAACTCCGGGTCCGCTTGGCGTTTTTGACGCTGTGCAGCAGCTTCTCGCGCCCTGGTCTCCGGAGCAGCTTGCTGTCTACGTAAACGCCGAGGCACTACATGCCGACCTTTTCGGTCCTTTTCATTCATGGCAGTAGGAGAATGTGTGGTTTTCTTCTTCTTCTCCTTTTAAGCAGACAGATGGGATGGCATCTCAGAACCCCCTACTCTTTTTTTTCTTTTTTCATAATTTTTTTTTCATCTTTTTTTTTTTCCAATTTTTTTTTTTGCCCTACACGAGCACGTGAGCATGTGCTCACGTGCTCGATAGCACGTGATCTCACGAGCAGAAGCACGAGCACCCGACGCCGGCCTATGGCGGACGGACATACGGATATGGCTAGCCCCTAAGGAGCTTCGCCCCTAAAAAGGAATTGCATTCAAGGGCGGCCGATTTTCCTATTAAAAATTCAATCAAAAAGTGTGCCACGCCCCCCCTTTCTGTGTCGTGGTGCAAAACGCTAGGGGATGCCACCGGATGGGAAGGCAGCAGGGGACGGCACGTGACAGCCAGTCGCAAATGACGACTTCCCGTCAGACTAAATTTTCGAATACACGCGCAGTCGAAAGAATGGTCTGCCGGGAAGCCATCGCTTGTGGTCTGCTGTTGCGTGCCCTCCCTTGCCCTTCCGTCCTCTTGCGCCCCCTGGTGTTCTGCGCCACGAAGCAGAAAGAGGGGCACGGCACAATCTTTGATTGTATTTTTAATAAGGAAATTGGTCGCTCTTGAATGTCATATTTTTTTTAATAAGCTTAGAGCTTGTAGATTGAGTTATGACAACAAATTTATGATCTCGGAATCCACTTGAGTACCCCTTCAACGATGGAAATGCAAACCCGTGCATGGACGACAGCAGCCGACGGGACTTGCATGGCCGGTGTTGCCAGTGTGTCGAAGCCCTCTCCCGTTGACCCTCTCCCCCCTCCTGAAGGGACTTTTCCTCACACTCTCGCAGGCACCCGAGGTGATCATGTCGCTGCAGTATGACGCCAAGGCCGACCTCTGGAGTATCGGCACCATCGTGTTCCAGTGTCTGACAGGGAATGCACCGTTCAGGGTGAGGGGCTCCCCTTTGACGTGCCTTTTATACTGGTTGTTTGGGACAAAACGGAACACTGTTTTTGGCCTGCATACATAAACTATGAATCGCAGAAAGCTGATACACTGAGAATGTGACGCTAGCGGGGGTGGTAGAAGGCAGAAGTTTAGGAACGTGACATCCCAGGTGAAAATTCAAAGGGGGACCACTTTAAAGTGGTTTATTGAACAGGGACCACTTTGAAGTGGTCCCACTCCGAAGTGGTCCCACTTGAAAGTGGTCCCTGTTCAATAAACACTTTAAAGTGGCCCCACTTTGGAGTGGAACCACTTTGGAGTGGAACCACTTTGGAGTGGGACCACTTTGGAGTGGGACCACTTTGGAGTGGGACCACTTTGGAGTGGGATCACTTTGAAAGTGGGTAATAGCTGATGTAGCAGTGTGCACATGGATTGCTAACAACTAAGCGTATTATGTTAATATTTGGTTTTAAATTCTCCACTCTTATGACACACAACAGTTTCTTGATATCACTGTGGCAAAACTAGAGCCTAGAGTCAGTGACAGCTTGACTTCAGCGGGAAGTTCCTCCCCACCTCTTTCCACATTGGCTCCAATTGTTTTTTTTTTAATTGGTACCAGTTGGCATAACCAACTGCGTTTTCCGATTCCCAAGGTAAAATACCAATTTAAGTGACGCGTGTTCTTTCCGTCACTCACCTGTAAACAAGGGACCGAACTGGTCTCAAAACATCAGGTTACTGTACATTAAACTTTTGGTTAGAGTCTATATTTTTCGTCTAATGCAAAATGAGCATACTTGTTTGTTTTTCCAACTACTCTTCATTTATTGGCATAATCATGAAGCAAGAACAAGCACTTAGCTTAACTGGACATTCAGTATATGCAAAAGGATGCACAACACTGAAGAGTATGTCAAATGAAAGCTTTATTGTGACTTTAGCAGGATACCTAATATTACAGATTGAACGTTGGGACCAACGTTTTGCAAACTTGGATGTAGTTCGACGACAGGATCGCCATCTCCCATTCATGCACAGGTCTGCCCCCTGCATGTCGAACACGTTTAGCAGTTAAGTGGCGGGTGGCACTCGGTTAGTCGAACGACAATTTAGCAAATGTTGAGTTTTTATCAAAAGCCACTTTAGCGCGCCTCAGTAATTCGCTAAATCTTTTATTCGCTCAAACGACCGCTCTTTGCTAAAACGTTATTCGCTCATGTGATATAGACCCTATAAAGTTTCAGGACCTAAAAGTGTTATTATAAAGTTCCAACGGTTTGCGGAGACACCAAAGCCTCATTTCCTCATTGAAAATTTCCCAACAATCGCTTCATAA
The DNA here is from genome assembly GCA_013358835.2 of Ixodes persulcatus. Classification (NCBI taxonomy): domain Eukaryota; kingdom Metazoa; phylum Arthropoda; class Arachnida; order Ixodida; family Ixodidae; genus Ixodes; species Ixodes persulcatus. The sequence continues at coordinate 812,159 of JABSTQ010010991.1, forward strand.
CTGTTCAATGAGACAACTCTAGAACTGTGGCAAGTCAGTGCTTTCAGGAATCTATAGTATATTTTGAAAATGCTTAAAACACGGGTTGTCTTTTTTTGTTTTTTGTTTTTCGCACCAGCACCCGAATGAACTGGGTAGACTTTCGAACTGACAGCTCGGAAAATTCTCTTCTGTAAAGTTTCATTCCTTCAGGCTCCTACCCCGCACTGACCATAAAGCTATAAGTGTCAGCCATAAGTGCCTCGGCGTATTTATTAATCCGAAATCGCCGATTTGCAATGCAGCAAGCACCCAGAAAAGAAACAAAGAAGTTTCCTTACCTTGCCCTCATGACCGTTTGTTATCCATCCTTCGCGCTCCAACGAAGTGTCAGGCCCAATGAAGTAATGATCACAGCACTGTTCAGCACTCGCAGCAATAAAACATAACAGGACTTTCTTGAAACCATGCCACAGATGCCGTGCGTGTCATCGGTGGGATTGGTGCCATGTGCGTGCGCGCTGCCTCGCGACGGCCATCTTTGTTTGCCCAGTGTGCACAGACGCTTTCGACAGTTCCCGCCAATTTGAGAAAAAAAAATTACACAATATTCAGAAGAAAAAAAAAGATCCTGACATATGCAATTAACATTCAATCGTTTTCCTCATTTTCAGATTTTAAAAAAATGTGCAAGTTCTATTAATTTGGATGCCCATCATTGGGTCAATTCCAGTAAAAGTATTGACCATTTGGAACTTGTTTATTTCAATTGATGTTGGGATTATTAAATAAATGCTCAATGAAAATATGATTAAAATATTGATTGGTACCAATTGATATTCTAATTTGACCCAATAAGTATTTTCAACTGGGCTGTAAAAAACAAAATAGGTACAATGTTTTCTACAGACGACCTTATAATTGAAACATTACTTAATTTGAAGTTACCACGGATTTTACAAGCCTATTTTATTATGTAGTGCAAACTATGTAGCGCTCCAGTGCAACCTACACCTGTTCAGTGAAAAGGAAAAAGAAAAAGGTGTAGACACTTGACTTGAAATTAAAAGTGGGTCTACTTGGCTTGGAAGTGGGACACTTGAACCAAAGTGGGACCATTTTCTAAGTAAACTGGGAACACTTAGAGTTAAAGTGGGACCAGTTAGAGATAAAGTGGGACCAGTTACAGATAAAGTGGGACCAGTTGGAGGTAAAGTGGGGCCAGTTGGAGGTAAAGTGGTACCAGTTGGAGGTAAAGTGGGACCACTTAGTATAAAGTGGAACCACTTGTAAAACCACTTTAAATTTTCACTTGGGATTACCTGGATCAATACATAAAGGAGAAAGACTAAATATGAGCCGATGTTCACTTAAACCTGATGTTGCCAGAACAACAAGTTACATTGTGGACGCACTCTGCATTTATGCCCGTGACGAACACACTTAGCAGCAAGCTTTTGTAATGCTGCCTCGACGCCTGCGAGACAGTCGACTCTGTTTGTCTGTTCAAATTCTGACCGGCGTGGTCACAGTCTTACAATGCCCAGCTTTGGTTTAGGTGACTGAGGTGTTGGTTGCATGTGAATGGTGCCGAGGCAGTGCAAAATTATCTTAAATCTTCCATCGGGGAGTCGCTCACGCTGAATAGTGTGGATATGATTACTACTGGTCTCTAAGAAGAAGCATAGAGGATAAAGTCGGGCAGCCATTCTGTATTGGTTAGAAACTGTTTATTTCGGAAAAGAATTTAGTGGTGACCCATGTACTTACAGAGCGTGTGAATGGATGATAGGCCAAAGTAAATGTGGGGGGAGGGGGTACAGCTGGAACAGTTTAGGTTATCTGTGCCCATGCTCTCTGTTAATTTAGGACATTAACCCGGAAGGTTTTTTTCTATTCCTTTAAATATATAAGACTTTCCCAAAGAGCAGAATACGCAAGAATTGCTGATCAGATGGGAGTGTGCGTCAATATAAAAATAGGAATGAAAATTATGAATATTAATATTCCTTTTCTCGTTTGATGCAGGCCCAGACACCGCAGGCTCTGAAGCAATTCTACGAGAAGACGACCAATCTAGTGCCAAGGTGGGGCACATGGGGCTCTTTTTTCTGGGCATGATATTGATTACTTTCCTTTAAATACCTATGTGAAGTTCCCGTAGCGACTTGTCTCAGATATGTATAGTTGAGATAATATGTGTCGTGAGGTGGCAGGCCCTCTCCCGTGTTCTCTTGTCCTGCAGCAGTGGTACTTTAAGAGCGCTGGTACTCGCATCTCTAGAGTACTCGACCTGGGACTTGAGTGCTCCAGGGCTCTGTCTTAGTTTTCTCAAAAGGATGGCCGACGTCGTGTAGTGCAGGAACCATGCATTTACGTAACTAATTTGTTTTTTATGTGTCACATCATTGACGAGCCTGGGTTGTAGAAGACTTCATTCGCTATTGCAAACTGGATAAAATTCTTGCAGAGGATTGGTTTAGCCCCAAACATCAAAAACTCTTTTGGTGGTGACACTTGAATAAGAATGCTTCGAAATATAGCTGATTTATAATTAACCATTTCAAGTTGAGCACATTGAAAACACCAATGATTAGATATATCGAGAAGGCCTTCCCATGATGAAAATGATGTATTGTCTTTCTTAAATGCCTCTGGGGTTCTCAAACTCAGAATCTAGATAATTGTAGAGCCCATCGAGACTTTCTCGAGTTATTATTAAATCTAATCCTTTCAGTGTTTGCTATTCGACTAGACAACATAGCAAATAAAAGGTTTTCTGAGGTAGTTGGCAGTTTTGCTACTTTGAGCCTTGCGTACAAATCTTAGTGTTGAAACTTTTGCGGTGCCCTTAGAGACATGGGTACGCCGGCATGCATGACAGGGTGAAGTACAAGGGGTCGTGAGGCTTTTTGCAAGCGGATCCCACAGATGCTGTGATCGCTACCTGTTTAGCTGTGCATAACGTTTGGTTCTGGGTGTGCAATTAAGTGCATTACATTCGAATACAAAATCGAGGACAAAGCTCTTGTTATACCTCCGCCAATCATTCTTCAGGATACCATCTGGAACGTCTCCCGAGTTGCATGATCTTCTCATTAACCTACTCAAGAAGAATGCAAGAGAGAGGATGGACTTTGGTGAGTCTTGCCTCTAGTCACTCTGTAGCGGAGGAATATCTGTTTCTAATTAACATATTGTCGTCGTCTCGCAAGAAGGCGCAATCACTAACAGTCGTTTTGTGTTTTTCCCACAATACAGATGCTTTCTTCTTACATCCTTTCCTGAAGCGAGTGGCCAAGCTCAGTGAGTGAACTTTCCTTTGCAAATTATTTTTGGAGATCTCTTCCAGGGCAGCTGAAAAGCTGGTCTGATGTCACTTTGAATAGCTCCCGAGTGCTAGTGTAACTTACAGGAAGTGGTGCCGAGTCTAAAGTTCGTAATTAACCCTTTGACGGTTGAGTTTTTTTTTTTTTTTTTCAAAATGTGATTTCCAGTTGTTGGGTTTTGTTTCAAAAACAATAGTACAAAGAAGGGTGCATGCGCAGGTTTTTTCACGATTATCTAGCGGGAGCATGTGCAGTGCTTGCAAGCTGTTTTGGTTTAGAAGCACAAATAGAAATATTGAAGGCAAAAAGTTGTCACATTTCTTCCATTTGATTTTATTTCATCGCGTCCACTTGCGTGAAATTCCAGCGGTCTCAAAGTTCCAACTGGAGGTACTTTACGGGGCTTCTTTATTGAGTGGTAAGTTCTCACCCGCTGAATTCCCCAGAAGCATCAAAAGTCTGAGACGGAAGAGCCTGTGCCCCAATAGACCGATCTCGCCACGCGTTCCACGCACGCGTGACGCTGCCATAACTGTAGTTTACAAGAGACTGACTCTAGTTCACGAGACAGCTCGTGCCACCTCGTGCTCTGCTCTTGCAGACCTTTGGCGGGTTTGTCGCTTATGCATAGACACTACGGTTTCCACAATGCATGGCGACAGCGGTGGCGTAATGAAACTAGTCTGTTGCCACTACCACAAGAGCGGCAGACATGTGAAGCAACCATCTCACTTTCACAACATACGAAGAGCGTCTAATTCCAGAACTATAAAAAGCCCCAGGAAAGCGAAACATTGTGCAGATGTTACATTTATAGTCTGCCCTAGACATAACAAGTAGCAACACTCCCGCAGTGCACATAATTTTGCATTTATGTGGGCGCCTTGAAATGTGTAATCGCCGCCATACATGTACGGCAATGACCGTAGAAAGGTTAATGGTAAAGGTAACAGTAAAAGATGGAACTGAATGATTATTATTGGCGTGCTAAATTATCTGCCGCAAGAAGTATTCCCCGTTACACATGAGGCAGCCCAGTAGAAGCATCTTGGAGTTGTTTGAGCCAATATTACAGATGCACTTGGAGAGAAGGATTTGTGGCAACTTTTATCGTAAGTTGAAAAATGAAATCCCGTCAATGAAATATTCAAGCAGAATTGTTTTCTCTTGCCCACTTTTTGTCTAACTGGGCAGAACTGCTTCGTCAGCATCATAGGCATGCTTGGACTAAGATCTTGAGAGACTTAGCTGGTATTGAGAAAGGAAGCTTGGAACCTGATTCTGCAACTGGGGAACATTTTGCTAAAAAGCTAGGTGCTTTTCAACAAAAAACTTTTATATCATTCTCGACATCTGCAGCATTCCCCTAAATGATACAACAAATAAAAGAGCTAAGTAGGACATACATAAACATTTTACCTACATCCTAGCTATGAAGAGCACTCTTTTTGTTTGTTCTTTTTATTTGTCATTTTGTAGCGTGAGCTACACTGGCCGAGGTTGAGCAGTTTCGCGTGGCTCCCAAAGAGCCGTGCTGTGCATGCGCAAGGAGCAGTGACGTCACACGGCGCACAGCTGGCGCGCCAGAGCCGCTGCCGCCGCGCGTTCCGCCGCGCGCGCCTCGCCGGTCTGCGCATTCTAGAGGAGTGACGTCATAGCCGCGGCAGACGCACTGGCAACGCCGCGTGCCCAGCTGTGCGCCTCCGTTGCGCAGTAGCCAAGTCTGACGCTGCACCGGAGCCGCTTGATAGCGCCTCTCATTTTGTGCGCATAAGCTCACGCTACGTATATCCTGGCATAGCCGAGCTAAGCCACCGCAATTTTTTTTTTTTTTCTTGGTGCCGTTATTCTTTCCAACTATGCCACACCAACTAGCCAGAATGTATACTCTTCTAAACAGTAAACACCCTACCTGAACGAAAGATATTCACCCCCATGGGTTTTCACAGGGGTAAACATCTGTAGAACACCAGGATGCGCAACTTACACCACTGTTGGTTCCGATTCCCGCTGACCTAAAATGAAAGAATTTCTAGAGTACAGTTTTAAGTTTCGAATGGTCGCGATTAACCTTTATCGTTGTAATGAGCCGCAATTATTGTCAGTGCTTTCTCGTGTCACATAATAATGTGAAATCACATAATGTGATTTTAAAACCCACTCTCCTCTTATCATACTCTGGCCCCCTTGAGGTTCTTCCTTAAAATAAATTAATGAAACAAATGTGCAGGCTCTCCCATGCCCGTGCCCTCGCGCCGTTCGGCGTCCCCGGAGGCCTGCGGTCCCGCCCACTCCGCCACGCCCCCTGCCTGCGGGGGCTCTCCCCTGTCGGGGCACCTGCCCCCGTCCCCGCAGGGCTGGTGCGGGGAGGAGCCCGCCCTGGCAGCCTCTCCCGTCCATGCGGCCTCCAAGAGCCCGGCTTCCTCGTCCACCCCACCCGAGGAGCAGGACTTTGTCATGGTACCGGCCTCCCTGGGCCCGGATGACCAGCCGGGGCGGTGGCAGTCGGACGACTCTGGCAGCGGATCCTCCAAGACCACCGTGGCTGCCACCCCGGCCATGGGCGCTCAGGTGGGGGTTCGCATCAATGCGTGGACAATGAAACAAAAAGAGTTTGCTTTTTTATAAATTTTTGTTTGAGTATGTAGTAACTTTGAAACTCATCTAAAGACTGTTTTCGTAAAAGCGCCGCAAGGAGAGGCCGTTGCATTTTGCATCCCTGCAAACTTCCAGTAGGATGAGAGGACGAGCAATCCTGTCGTAGAACTGCTCCGTGCAGCGTTTACTAAATATTTCTCGACCAGTTCTTCAGGTGCTTAGCTAAAGAATCGGTCAGTGAGAGATTTCTTGGCGATTTTTTTTAATACTCTCCTAAGACGACGGATCACCTCTTATATGTTTAGGGTGACCATATCCCTCAAGGTAGAAAATGGGACATCTCAGCGGGAATGGAGAGGGGGGGAACACACATGCTTTTTTTCGCCATTTTCGAAAATAAGTGTAGTGTTGCCAACCGAAATTCTACATGCGTGCTATGTCCAGTAACTCAAAAAAATATTTCTACACAGGCGTCTTCGCGAGAGAAAATGTGTTTGTGGGTAAGAACAGTTCTAAATTTTACTCTGGTTAAATATTTTAAGGTACCTACGGTTATTTTTGCAAAAATATACTTGTAACGAGTAGGCATAGTTTCGGTTTACTTCAATTCGCTCGGTGCCAATTTCGAAACTATGCACTTCTGCGAAAGCGGGACACGGTTCTTTATTGGGACAAAAAGATGGGATGGCAGAAGCGGACATACAAAAAGGGGACTGTCCTGGCCAAAACGGTCCGTCTGGTCGTGTTATATATGTTGAGTAGCGCAGCGCAAGGACCTTGCTAACTCTCCGAGTTGGTGATTTCTGTAGCACTATGTCGTCCTAGAAATGGGTAGCATAAACAGGCGCAGAAGGCCCGCTGAAATGGAGTGACTGGAAGTCTCTTGGCAGACAAGAGACTGCTTGTGTTCGTAAACATTGAAAGGTCTATACAAAAATAATTAAAAAAAAAAGCATTTGTGAGGAAGTTTGGTAAACTAAAAATAAATTAAATGTATCAGTCCCACAGATAAAAGACAGAGTGTGCGACGGAACAGTGGATATTTTTTCCCTCTTAATAAGTTGTAATTATGATAATTAATTACTTTCTCGCGATGCCTTTTCATTATGTCCTGCGGATCTCACGTAGGCCAGACCGACAACGCCGTTCAAAAAAGCGCCGATAAAAGGCCAACTTCAGTGGGCTCGGCCAAGAAATGGGACTTCAAACTGGGCCAAGGCATTTTGAAAGTGGTCCTGTTAAGCTTGGGGGCAGCTCTACATGGGTGCCCTACATTCACCTCTCTTCACATTTGCAGACAAAATAGACTGCACTAGACTCTGCTATTAGCCATTAAAACGTAAGAGATTGTTCCGATCACTTTGATAACGATACCCAACACTCTTCCGCGCATGCATCGTTCCATCATCCGTTGTCGTTATTGGAGGTGTCGGAATGACCTACTAAAGCTCCTTATTGTTCGGCAAAATGAAAGCGAGGAGGAGAGTGGACCGTGCGTATATAACCGGGCTGCCCGAAACAACCTTAGACACCCCTTTTCTTCCCCAAAGGCGGAGGGGGGATCCCCGCGGCCCTCGTTCCTGGCGGTGCGAGCCCTGGAGCGCAGCGGGGCCCTGGGCGTCTCGTCGTACCGCACGGAGCCCATCCCGGTGCCCTCGCAGAAGCTGGCCTACGAGCAGATGCAGCGCAGCCTGGGTCGGGCCCGCAGCTGCGGCTCCTCTTCCTCCTCGGTCGGGGGCACCGCCCTTCCCCCTTCGCCGGACGAGGGGCCCCCCAGGTCGCCCAAGGTGAGGAGGGCCACCCTCGGCAGTCGAGGCCCGTTCGCACGTGTCGATTGCGAGGGGCGATCATCGAGCCGACGGACCAAGCTCGAGCACGTTCGTTTTCTACGAGCTGGTAACCGGAAAGCGAGCCACATCCGTTGGGCTGGCCGTACCGTAATAGGCGGTCAAAGAGCAACGGCCTCGCTGAATTACTACGTCGGCAATTTTTATCCGAGTGCGACAAAGTGTGCTGCAACCAGTTGTAAAAGCTTACACACGCTGGTGCTGTCTGTCGAGGATCCGCTTATATTTCATTTCTTACGCCTCCTTCTTTCACCATAGTCTTAAGGGGACACACCCCCTAGGGGGGTCGACTTTTGAACCCTTGTCTTAAAATGAATGAAATTTACAGGGTAGGCTGGTGGTTATGCTAGAGGGTGCATAACAAAATTTCAGGTCTGTCGGTTAAATGTTTAGTTAATCTATCATCAGAAAACTATCACAATATTCAAGATTTTTATTCGCTAGATATGTAGCAGAGTGCCTAGAGGGTGCGGCTATGGAGCGTTTTTTCTAAGAAGTAACTTATTTCTATAAATTTCCTCTTCTGCAAAATTGGTCAGCTTTTTGCTCTTCTGTGTCTTCGACAAAATGTCAACATTTTTTATAAAAGACATTCATAAAGTGACAAAAAAGTTCCATAGCCGCATTCCTTATTAAATTTCAGTCAAGAAAGGGGAAGAATGAGCCTTCCCTGTTTTGCCATTATCAAACGATAGATTGACTAAAATGGAATTTATACCAAAAAGTGGAATGGAGAAAAATGCGTTCAAAGTGCTCCAAACCCTACCTTTTCTTTAGCTTTGCTGGACAGAAAATAATTTATAAAAGATGTTGGTGGATGTAAATATGTCATTTTTCAAAATCAACTTTTTTTGCAGAAATTTTTTTTTCTGGGCAGTGTCTCCCCTTAAAGTACTCGTGACAGTGGTATAAGCTACCATTTCTTATAGACAATGCGCAGATTTGTTTTCGGAAATAATCGCAAAATCTTCAGTTTAGTTTTGTGCAGTTCAGGGGCTACTCGGTAGATGGTAGCGGTGTGCCATTGGTATATTCTGTCTTCATAAGTGGCTGCAAGCGGTCGCGACACACTCGGCATTCATTCAAACTTGAGTGCGCGAACCAGCCCCTTAGACTTGAGGAAGAAATTTAGATGTGTCTTACTCCCATGGACAAGGTTGAGAGACAGAGCATGTGTAGCATGTTTTGAGCTCATCCCACAATTGTTTTGAGCAGCTCCCACAAAGTTTTTTGTGGCAGCGCACATACACGTATACCAACTACCACCGCTCTTAACCGAAGTTGCTCCGCTAGTGCAGGGGATAGCGTATTGGATTGCCGAGCGGGCGGTCGGCAGTTTGATTCTCGCCGAGGGACCCGGTCTCTTGCAAAAACAGCTGACCGCGTTGTCATATTGTTGTCCCAACGTGTTGTGATGCCCTAGGCTTGGAAGTCGGCCCTAAAACACATTCTGTGTTAAAGCAATTTACTGAGGGGCGGGGGCAACCGATGAAATTTGGGAGCCTTCTTTCAGAATTAATGCCTTGCACGTTGCATTGTGACTATAGCGGTAGCCGACGCCAAGGAGAACTACCGAGGCTAGGCAGTTTTTGACGGGAATTAGTCTTTGAAATGGTGCGATTGGGGTCACCAGAGTGTGACGTTTGCCTCTGCGCACATTCTTTTGCACCCGCGGGCCTCGCAGCTGATGCAAGTGGAGCGCAGGGATTCTGTGGGCTCCAACTCGAGCGACCTGGGACGCAGGACCCCTGACTTCGCCAACATGTCCCCTCCCAACGGTGAGTGGCACACTTCTGCACAAACCAATCGTACGGTTTGGATGCACCGGTGCCGAACATGCTTGCGAAGGGAGAGGAATTGACCAGTCCTCCTGCTAGCTTGTGGGAATGAAGAAACCGGTCTTTGTTCCACCTTCTGTTGTTTGCGTGAATTTGAGCATTTTGGAAACGAGGTTGGGGTGCTTGTTTTGTGTCCGAAGGATACATTGCAGGCACTGCCGAAAGAGAAACCCCGTTAAAAAATGCCCGCTTAAAACATTTGCAGTGAGGGGTGGGCTGGGTGCAAAAAAAACAACAATGAGACAACCTTTTTGTTTTTAGTTAGTTATAATTATTGATCTGTTTTTCTAAACTTGAAAACATTGTGGGCACATTGTCATGGCCCCTTTTTTGTCAGAAATATGTCAAAAAAAGGTTATAAATCTACAAAAAGCCAGCCTCCTTTTTCCAAAAGAAAGAATTGCAGTGCCTAAGAGGTGCCTAAAAGAGGCATTTGACACCAGTCTTTACATGCCACATCGGAGCAGGACCATGACATTGTTCCATGGCAAGCGTGACAAAGATGGCTCGCCAGTCCGGGGGCATTTTTTCCACCCTCGTTTCAATTGCCTTCACGGTAACGTGAGCTTGCACACGGTGCCAATCGTCGACCAATCTGTCTGTCTTCCCCCGTGCCCGCAGTCCAGTTCCACATCGGCACTCCGCCGAGCGGCGGCCGCAGGCGCCACCTGAGCGGAGGCACTCCCCCCAGGGTGAGGCACGGCATCCCCTTGCCCACCGTGGGGTCCCCGCTGCGTCGGCACGGTGAGCGGCACAATACTTGGCCCTCCTTTTATGCGAGGAGACCGTAGAAACGAGGCAGTTGTCCCTAATGTCAAGAATCACGTGAACCAAACTTATAAAGAAAATGATTTGCGCAATCCTTCCAAAGGGCCATTGTACCATCACAGTCATGCTGTTCAGCGCGGGGCTCTTGGAAGCACGCGGTTTAAGAAAAAACATAAACCTAAATTTCCAATTAAAAAAATAAGTTTTTTCAATTTTAGGTTTTTGGTTTCAGGAACTAATTTCATACCCTTACTCTAAATTTGATAACCATATGCCAAATTGTTACGTTGAAATAAAATATTTTCAACATATTGTGAGACAGTAACAAAGTAAAGGAGTTCAATGTTTTAATGCATTTTTCTCAGTTCCACTTTTTGCTGCAATTTCATACTTTCATACGAAGGAATCTTTTGTTAGAAGGTAAAAGTATTCCGATCACAATCAAGATGTTTCTGAACTGAAATTTACGGGGGAATTGGTCTATCTACTTCATTTTGTTCTAAGTTGAAGTGCTTATTGAGAAAAATTTGTTTTCATAAATTGGCATAGGACAGATATGCATCTCATTTTTTTAGGTAATAACTCTTCCTGAAATATTTACATTTGAGTTTGAAAAACTAGATAGCCCGAAGTCCCACATCCCCCACTTCATATTCAAGCAGTCAAAATGGTGCTTAGTAGCTTCATTTGCATATCATAGATTTCTTAACGAAGAGTGACACATCTTACGCAGGTATGTAAACTAGTCCTACTCTAGCCAGTGTCCCCCCTTAAACACGTGAGTCGTTACTCGGCAGGGAGTTGTTTGGTGCGGCTGATTTGTGACAGCCTCCGCCAGCGACGAACCGTCGTTGCGGTGAAGCGTGAAGGCAGTGGAAGCTGATAGGAAGAACTTAAAAAGGAATCTACTGGAAACCTCAAAGTGGGCTAGCTAACATTTTTCTAAGCGACTTTGCTTCTTCAGGTTGTGAAGAAGCCAGGTCCATTAACAAAACATCTGGTGCCAAGCTTGTATGTCCACGAGGTTCCCTTTCGAAACTACTCTTATGGTAAACGCTATAGTCGGTGGCAGGACGAGAACGGCAGGGAGAAGCTTCCGTTGTTTCAGCACTGGCGCAAGCTTTCTGCTTTGGATAACAGATTCGAGCGTGCACACGCAGCCGTAGCGCAGCAAAAGGCAACGAGCGCGTTTTGGAGGTGAGATGTCTGAAAGAGACGCTCTGCCGTTTACATTCTCTCGTTGCTTTCGGATGAACTAACTTCTCAACGGGGTGGTCACATAAATGGCGGTCCACTTGCAACAAACTGCCGACGCATCGCACAGTCGTTGCGTAACCGGCACGTACGTCGCAAGTTGCTTCCGTCGTGATGACTGAGCGGTCGCGTCGTGCGTGCAGTGTGCGCGGGCAACGCCAACCAGCTGGCTGGGCTGGCGAGCCTGGCGTCCGCGGGGGCCAACGCCAACCAGGTGCTGTCCCCGATCCTGGGCTCCCCCGTGGGGCTAAGGGGCCTGGACAACCTCAACGGGGGCCCGGCCCAGAACTTCTCAGTCCGGGCCATGACTCTGCCAGAGATGGCCAGGGACCCCTGTGCAGCCGGTGAGGGGCGGGCCACCGCAACATGTGGCGCAGAGCGTTGTCGTGCCCAATGTTTTTTTGTTTGTTTGTTTTTTTCGGGAAGAATCGCTAGGCGTACCTAAGTGATTAAGTGATTTATTGGCAAAGAAACAGGTGCGCGCGCCAGGAAAAGAAAGCCGTTTATAACTCCCTGTAACGCCGGGTTAGAGCGCAGCTCTTGAGGAGGAGGGGAGGGCAAGGGGGGGGGGGGGGGGGGTCACGTGACAAGGGGGCTCACATGACAAAGGGGGGGGGGGGGTCACGTGACCTCGGGGGGCCCCCCCTCGAGGTCACGTACCCACATAGCGGGGAAAATTTTCCGCTAGATTTAGCGGGGAAAATTTTCCGCTAGATTTAGCGGGGAAAATTTTCCGCTAGATTTAGCGGGGAAAATTTTCCGCTAGATTTAGCGGGGAAATTTACCCATCGTGCACCGCGCGGTTACGCCCACGCGGACGCCGCTCAAGCCGAAAACGGGTGCCTAAGAGCTGCGCTCTAAAAAAACCCTTATGCTAGAGTGCCTGCTAACCTGCCACGCTTCGAGTCCGAAGAAACCCACCCTAGAAGAAAACTACCGTGAAGTTTCTTCTTAGTGACGCCCACCCAGCTATCTTTGGGGATGTCCCAGCAAAACTTTATAAAAAATTATCTGCTGAGAACTCGCATCTCACGGGAACGAATATCGCAGATGCAGCAAATTCAAGTTTTATGGTGTAATAAACATGCGAAAACCTGATACAAACTTGCTTGTCATGGGAACCGATATTGTGTGCGCAGATCGCGGACAGAAATGCGGGAACCCGCTATGAACTCGCTTGTCAGACATGCCGGTATGGCAAATTGCACAGTGTATACGATTCCCGGCGGACATCGCGTGACGTCCGACGGGAATTGGGGGATCGGCAATGTTTCGGAATTTTTATGTTGCAGATATTTAGCCAGAAAAACGGGATGGGCAATCTCTCGTGGGCGGGCATTCTCTCGGAACTTTACAGTAATGCGATGATAATGTTTATGATTGGAGAGGGGAAGGCTGAAAGAGACTGACGGGTGTAAGTTAGGATTACGTCGCAGACGACACGCCCGACGACACTTGGGTTGCAAATACTCTACAGAGTTCCCAAGACTCCTCGTGCGACGTTGGTAGAGGGCTGCGAGCAGTCAACGTTAGGGTCTGTAAGTCTCTAGTGGCAGCGGTCAGAAGAGATTTGCCGTGTCGAGCAGTCCGGCCACGGAGAAGCTCTGGCCGTCCTGACCTTCTGCCGAGGCGCTAGGGCCCACCGCGTTGATTCTCTGTGGTGCACGAGCGTGCTGTCAGGATAGCAGCACTCATTCTTCACGTGGTATGACTTCCTGCTCCAAGATGCATGCGTCGGAGAGGGTAGTGCTTGTTTGTCTAATGGTGGTAAGGGCTTATTTTAATCATTTGAAAGCTAGTGCGGTCCTAGAAGTCCACGTGTGCATTCTGCTTTGCCACATTTGGCTTTGCCATGCACCTCTCTTGCGAGACTTTCTAACAGAATGTTGACCACTTGTTGTTTTTTTGTTCAAGAAGTGCAACCCCCCCCCCCCCCCCCCAAGGCATTTTTAGTGCTATTTCATTTCATTGATTTTTTTTTTTCTCGGGGCCCAAAGGCATTAGAGAGGAGTAGGCACTGTAACATACACATAAAAGAAAAAAAAAAAAAAAGAAAGGAAGGCAGAAGTACAAAAATGCAAAGTTAGTATGGAACGTTAATTAACAAATTAGTAATTCTAATTCTAAAATCATTAGTGTTAGTAATTGAAACTATGACTGCAGGATGGTGTTTCCAATCAATTGAGGTTTGGGGTAAGGAGGCGGCATTAAAAGTTGATATAATGCAATGAATGATTCTTACTTTTAGTTGATTATTGGTGCGTGATGATATGTAAGATGGTTTTGAAAACAGTGCTCGGTGAAGCGTTGGGTTAGAGTGATGAATGCAATGGTTTCAAAATTCAGAATCTCTCGAGGGTCCTGCTTTTTATTTCAAAGTTCTGCATCGAAAAGTGGGACATAAATAAGCCATTATGACCCACTTATTAACCCTGACTTTCCACATTTCAAGGAAAGGAAATAAACGCTTCAATAAAATCAGATTGATTTACAGGACGTTCCACATTGGTGCGAAGTGAAGTGGCAAAATTTAGACTCCTTACAGTGGGACTGGGTAGGGAGTGTGTGTGTTGCTGTGTCAAGGGTAGCCGGACCTCAGTAGTGGACGGAAGATAATACGAGGCAGTTCGGTGATCCGTTATTGTCTTGTCTTTGTAGACCACCTAGAATGCGGGATTCACAAGTCCGGCAGCGCAGGCGGCAGGCTGTACGACCCTGGCGCATTCCTCAGAGCCAACCTGGGGTCCGAACAAGCTGCCTTAGGTATGCTGGAATTCCCTGCAAACCTAGTCTCTTTGTTGCACACTACAGCCAGTTTCATTTCTCCATAGCGCTAATTTCTCCGAAAATTGCCACAAACAAACGTCACAAAGACATGGTCCCCCGACCTGACATACTATACTTCGATCTCTCGAAATTTGACACGCGTGCAAAATTTTAGCACTCTAGACTCTAGCCTCACACTGTCTCATTCCCGTTATTCCAAGTTGAACGCTGTCACCCAATGCTTCATACTAGAGCCACTCAGTAAGTTACATTTATCGGCACTCTGTTCTTCGATTTTCTTCGAGGCATCGCCATCTTGGGTGCTTAGTGCAGAGTGAATGCAAAACGTGATTGTTGGAATGATAAAATACGGCTTTCCAAGCTTTAGGCGATGCATTGGGAAGCTCGGACGATGTCGTTTTGATCCTTCGCGGATTGTCTGGTAGTTTCTGGAAGACGAAGAAGTTTTTCCTGCAATCTTGGATAATGCTACAGTTAGCTGGCAAATAGGATTTTAAGATGGCAGAAGATTGGTCTAAATTACCTAGAGAAAATTGAACGAAGTAGAACTAACTAGCACAGCCAGGGACAGGCAGGGCAGAGGAAAATTGGGACTCCCAACCACCCCGGCCCGGGGTGGGTGGGAGTTTCAATTTGGGCCGGAGTGACTTTGGGCCGGAGCCCCTTTCTCCCTGTGGGCCCGTTGTTGGGGTAACGCCGACTAGGTTCGACCAGAGAAAATTTGGAGACACTCGGCACGGGGAAGAGGCGGGTGGCAACGTTTTTAGTTTTTTTCCTGATCCCCTAAAGGTGACCCTGGTGATAGGGGAAGAAGATTGGCTTAGAGGGGTGGGAGGAATCATACGTTTGTCTTTTAATGCGAAAGCATTAACGGTCCCATGGAGCGAGCCGACGTCATCAGTTTGAAACGCGAAAACGGCACCTAGTTTCCCTAATCACAAAAGTCCCAATGGCTGGCACACGGCGACGAGGTGCCCATTGGCCACTGTGCGCATCAGTTTCCACGACCGCCTCCACATGGCGCTGCGTGTCCGTGCCGCCCAGAGCCGTATATTAGGAGAGTTTGGACAATAGGCGGAGCAAAGGCCGCCGCCAGCGCCGAATATTCCCCCCACGCTTAGAGCGTAAACTAAATTTGTGACACAGCGTCGACCAATCAGGAGACCTCTACTCCATCTCACAAATGTCTGCAGTGAAGACAAAGGCACAGGCGCGGGAGCCTAGCTCAGCGAAACGCTTTTGTTTGTGCGAGACCTCGTGCATAGGAGGCACTTTCCAAAGCCACGCGCTCGTGCCCATGCTTTTGTCTGCACTGCTAGAACAGCGTCCTGAGACTGGCTGAAAGAAAGCAGTGCAAAGGGTGGGGTGCGCGAGCGTCTTGAGACGCGGAGTTCCGCTCGGCACGGCTCAAATTATACTTCGTTTCACTTTATCTGCGAGCGAAGCCAAAGCTAGAAGCGCGAGACCAGCGCTTTTTGCATTTCTCCCCAGCTCGCGCGCTCGAGCAAAGCCTAAACGCACAGAGCTTCCGTGCTCGCGCTTCCAGTTTTGCCTTCGCTCGCACATAAGGTGAAACGAAGTATAGTCATGTCACAAATTTAGAGCACACGACCACCGCTAGGGGCTGTTTCGCGGCCTGTGGTTGGCCCCGAGATGCTCGCCTATTCAAACCAATGTATGGCCAAACTCTCAATAAACGGCTCCGGTGCCGCCAGCACGCCGATAAAACTAACCGCCGCAACCCCATGCCACTACGGGCCCCGCGTCGGTTAAAACGGACACGTTGGCACGCGCTCGGAGGCTTCTGCTTGTCTTGCCGCCTACCAACATGCCGTCGTCTCCATCATCCACATCATCGGCGGTGCTTCTGCTCGTCTCGCCGCCGACGAACATGGCGCCACCTCTTGCATCCACATCGTCGCCGGTGCTTCTGCTCGTCTTGACACTGACAAACATGGCGCCACCTCTAGCATCCACATCGGCGGAGGGGCTTCTATGCTTTCGCATTCACAACTCATAAGGAGTGCTTAGGTGTACCTCAATCTTTTTTTTATACTTGGGCCAGGTGGCGCAAGCTACCACCCATTACCAAGGGTACAGCCATTAACGTCCATCCACCCATCCGGTAGGAACCCAGGGGCTCCCCCAGGGTTACCCCAGGGATTCCCCGAGCTCCCGAATTTCCTCGACTGACCCCGCCTCTGCATTAGGTGCCTTTTCGGACTGAGCACCATTTAAACCGATTTAAGGCAAGACACTGGTTCTAAAATCGACTTTTTGTTGTTTCGACTTCCTCTTTTCAAATATTCAATTAGTTTTGCGATATCTCAATTACTTTTTGAGTTACGAAGAAAATAATGAAGCGTAATTAGGTCATTTCTTACGACTCATTAAGGAACTTTCTAATAAGAATTTTTCTGCATAAGTGATATTGATTCGTAGCTAAAGACCTGCCATGCAAGATGATGCTATTTATATTTTTGTAAAGATAGATCATTGTATAAAAATAGTCTAATCAGGTCAAGCACACTATTTACAAAGCCTAACGAGGTCACATTATCACTAATAAAACATTTTCGGGCCCATGCTGTCAAACAAAAATAGCATCACCCTGCAGTTCATTTCTTTCTGAATTCAACGGTATAAAGATCATAGAAATCCTTGAAGAATAATCCCATAAAAATATCCGTAAGGCTACGCATGTAGACGAAAAATGCAAAGCTGAGAAAATTGCAGTAAGTTTTGACACTCATTGCATAAAATTTTGTAAGGGATCCCATGCAATAATGTTCAGCAATATGAAGCATAGTTCGATCTGAACAAATTGAGATAAAAAATTCTGCAATCCGTTCATGGGAACCTTTAAAAAATAATATAAAACTGAGAAAAAGTGTCTGCAATGTAAAATAAAATTATAAAAGAATGAGTAGACTCTATAAGGGACAACGGGAGGAGGCACCAACGGTTGCAAGCTCCGAAAGCAGATTTGTTTGGCCCTGAAAAGGGCCTTTGTTCGTGTAGCACTTGAAAGGGGGGCCCCCTCACAGCTGTCCGGGACTGTAGTCGCCAGCTGTTCCGGTTCTGTGCTGCCTTGCAAACCTCTGCTTTGCATGGCTGCTGTTCTGGTGGACAGCATTGGCCTTACGCAAACACAGATTGTCCTTCTCCATGCTGCGGCGTAGAAGGCAGTCACCGGCAGCATAGCCCAGGCTCGCAGCAACGAACTCGTTCATTGCCCGCCTGCCCTGATTGTAGACGGCAACAGCTTCGGCAGCAGCCCTCTTGACGCTGTTCAGGGAGGCATTGGCGTTCTTCGATGTTTGCCTCCAGATGACCGAATGCAGGCTCTCGCTGGCATTCTGCGTCTTGCCTTCGCTGCACCGTGCCAGCAGGTTTTCATCACTGAGCCTTACAAACAAATCTGGAAGAGGGTTCTTGTGCGCAGGTGGACACTTGCCGTTTGCCAGAGCTCTGTTGAATTTGCACCATGACTCGGCTCCGTCGGGGCACTTCCTGTGGTCTGGGGCACTGTCTGTAGATGTCATGTGCAAAAAATTGGGTTGTGTGTATGTTTATACAGCCTAGAACTTGGTCTGCCTCAACGGGCGACGAGTCTCCCAGCTGTAGATGAGCAATTTAGCCAGTGCAGTATAACCGCTAGCCTGGGGTCTTTAACGTGCACCACGCAGTAGTGATACACGACCGCACGCCGGTATGATGCTCATCCAGATCGAAACGGGCAGGGGTGGGGATTGAACCCAGGATCCTGGGTTCTGCAGCGCGAGCTTTCGCTCCACGTTGTCATGTGCAAGAGGGTGGCTTCCACTGCCCTCTTCATCCCTGGCATATTGTTACTATTGCTCCTAAGGGCATAGCTGTAGTAGTTTTGAATCTTCTTGATTCGGTCCTGCGTCAGTCTGCCCTTTCCGCCGAGTGCTTCACCCTGGGCCTTCTTCTTCTCAAGAAGGTTACGCAACGCAGTCCCCATCCGCTTGTGCACATGGTTTATGCAGTCCTTTTTCTCGACCTTGACGAAGCCGTAGACATTGCCTCGGTCAACGCATGAAAGGTCCGGCTGTCTCCATCCGAGAGAACTGTGGTGTACCTCAGTCCGTACTTGGCCAGGGATCTCTGAAACATGGTCAATGCAGCCTCCACTTCCATCCGACCTGAGTTACAATCTATGTTCCTCTGGCACTCGTGGGCTGCATACCAGTCGCCGTACCTCTCTTCCTCCGGCTCCGGTCCCAGGGCACACCCAAGGCAAAAGTTGGAGTAGACCACATGGTCAAGAACTAGGCCGGAATACAGCTCGACAATGCAGCCCACACCAATGTGGGAGCTGCGTCCTCTCGTCATCCAAGATCCATCGAAGATCACGTCGATGTTGCCGACAGGGTTCAAGAAGTCTGCATACAGTCTCTTCACAGCTTCCGAGCTGGCAGCTTCACTTGCGCTTGCTGATTTTTCGCAGGCTTGCACAAGGGTCTTCAAGTGTCCCTGGAAGGTCTTGTGGTGCCGGCCGCGGTGGGACAAGTTCATGCACGCACAGAAGTCTGCGAGGGCAGTGACTCCTTTCCCAATCGGCACTCACTACGGTGGGGGGCCCGTCACTGTAGTGCGGCCGGCAAAAGTGAGGGGGCACCGTTTTAGCGAGTAACGGGGGCGCGCGTTAACCCATCCGCCGCGCTGCGCTTACGCCGCTTCGCGGCGACAGTCTGCGGCGGCTCATTACAAAAATGTGAACCCACTATTCGCTATTCACCGTAGTATGTGCGGCCAGCAAGAGTGAGGGGGCCCGTCCTGTGTTGTATGTGTGGGAACAGTGAGAATTAATGACTTGTAATTTACAAGCACCTTAACCCACACCTCGCGGTCCTGTCCCTGTCCCTACACGTAAATATAGCGTCTGTGACCTAAATAAAAAATAAAAAGTTAAAAAAAAATATTGTTCCGAACGCGATTGGAACCGCTGACCCCCAGCACGTGAAGCCGACGCTGTACCTACAACGCCACGAGGCACTTCCGGAAGGGGCATCCATTGAACGTCTATATCGTTTCCTGTTGCCCCGTCACCGTAGTGCAGTTTCTCAAAGTGAGGGGCCCCGTCACCGTAGTCACTTCCTTCCCAATCGACTGAATCCCCTTCATTGCCCTCATGTTCACTTCGAAAGGGGTGATCTTCGCCGTTCCGGCAACTCTTGGTGAAGAGAACTGCTTCTTCACGAACTCGCATGTGGCACAGACGAGCAGAAGCTTGACTGCCAAGCCATACTCTTTGTCCGTGGCCTTGCTAAGCGTCAGGGTTCCCACACCGCAGCTTCCGCACTTCGCCTGCGCGAAGAGGTCGTTGAGAACTTTCATGTCCACTACAATGAACTGTGTCCCAGCGTCGCATGTCTGGCCTCCTGTGGTGACACCGAGAAGGTCGAATTTGTGCTGGGTCGCCGACTTTTCCGATAGCGCACGCTTGCATTCGTCCGATCGTGCGACTCGTTGCGCCTGCTCGGCCGTGGAGTAGTATGCGGTGTCGACACGATTCGCGCTAGCAAAGCTCGACAAACTGCCGCTGCTGCATGGAGCCGCAATGTCTTCGGCTGCCGGAAGATCCAAGGCGTCTGGCGGTGCCGATCATGGTGGCGCACTTGCAGCAGACACCTTCGGCTTCTTGTTCCATGGTCGCTTCCTCTTCCTTCCGAAAGCTTGCCGCGTGCTCGATTTCAACCGAGCGTCGTCAGGCATCTCGAGAACTCGAAGCGAAACAAAACAAAACACGCGCAACTTCGTAGCAAAACGAACCAACAATATTCAACGCAAGCGCGCAAACGGGAACTAAATCGTGCGCTCGACCACGGAGGAAACAAAGCAGACAGGCCTAAGGAGACGGGCCCGGGAGCAGACGACGCACCTTTCGCCAGCGCGCGAATAGAAAGGAGGAAAGGAGAAAAAGAGCGGAGGGGCGCGTTTAGGCCAATAGCAGGGGCGCTAGGCGCCGTGCGTGCTCTGACGTACGGGCACCTTGCTAGCCGGCCAATGAGCGCTCGCGATTGGGGCCTCCGAAACCCACGGAATGCGGACATTCTCCGATGTTGTCGCGATAACGAATGGCATGGGGACGTAGGGAAAATAAGCGGCTTTCCAACAAGACCAAGATGGCCGCGATCCGACGAGCGATTGCGAAACGCGCGGTGCGCGAAGTTCCACTTGTTTTCATTGAACTCGCTGTGTTACGGCTCTGCGGAGGCATCGTAATTATCATTTTTTTCATGCTTAGATATTGAATTCGACATTGAAACTTTTCAGGCAGGTACCTTAGACTATATTTAATCCAAATATGTTGGTTTTGGAAAACGTGAAATTTCGCGTTTTTTGACAAATTTAAGACCCGCGTCTCGCCTTAAGCCATTCATTGATGCATTACTATGAACCGAACTCCCTCCAGTATGTGCATTATTGTTTACGAGGCCCATAGGCTCCGTTACATCAACGCCAAGCTTAGGAGCGATTTCTCGGCTGCCATTCGAAAGAGACTGGGGTTTCTCGGAACCGAAAGGTTTGAAGAGGGCTGCTCCGAAGCATGACTCATTCGGTGGCTCCACTTGGTACCCCGATCGGACAGCAGGACTGCCGTTACACTTGAACTCTAGAGCAAAAGAGAGGGAGTGATCTGCGGCTCACTCCTCCGCATGTGGTGCAGGCTCATACAGCCCGACGAGTGGCACGGCCATGCTGCCTTTCGGCAGCAGCGACTGGGGACTGCACCAACGAGTGTCGGGGGGATCCGGGTCCCCCGGCCCCAATGTGGGGGGCTGCTGCTTTCCCTTCGGCACCTCGCCGCCCCAGGGGGACCCCCCAAACTTCGAGGCCCCCCCGGAGCTGCCCGAAGAGACCCTCCTGGACGTGAGTGGGGCCCCTTTCTCGTTGCGTCGTGGGGTCCAATCGTGGCATGGAGGTAGGAAGCTTCTGGAGGCAAGCCAGAAGTGTAGAGGGACACGCCCCCAACGATGACCAAAACCAAGAGATGCTATTGGACGAAAAGGAGAGCGCTCTCCTTTTCGTCCAATAGCGTCTCTTGGCCTTATGTCGTTTCCAAAAGCTTCATACCTCCGTGGACTATGGCAAAACGAAATTAGACGTTTGTGTTTAAGCGGCGTAAGGTGTAAGGTGTCCAAGCTGTGTAAGGCCTTTGATGTTTGGGGATGCTGGCATACGCAGTAGACGAGAAATTTAGCCGGTGTAGTACGACTGCCTGCCCGGGGTTTTCGATATCATCACACAGTAGTGATGTGCTACTTTGCTCCGGTATGATGCGTGTTCGGATTGAAACGGGCAGGGTGGGGATTGGACCCAAGATCCCCGGGTTCTGCAGTGCGAGCTTTCGCACCATGGTTAAAGAGTGAGAGGAAGTATTGGTGACTTCTGTGACATTGACGACGTCTAGTAGACAGAACTTGGAGCTACTGCGGCAGGTTAAACCACCACCTTGCACGGGTGGTTTAAGTTTTAACAGCTTTTGGTGGTCTAGACACGAAGCTGTGAAAGCAGGTTTGAGAGCTCGAGTTAAAATGTTTCCACAAGAGCCAGTAAACTCCTTGTGTGGAGCATTGCGTTACGCAGCGTCCGCGGGAAAGAAAATGCAAGTCACTTGTTGACTGCTTGCAGCCATATTGATGGACATGAGTGACGTTGGTCAATCTTTGTTTGTATACATACATGCCGGACCATCCCTAAACTTAAGCAAAATTGAGGTTATTCCCATTCATTTCACAGTATGTGATGTAACACTTCTTGGTGGGGGTGGCCACTTTTCTTGGCTGTCAACTTTGCTCGCTTCATTGGCATCCGGTTAGTGTTTACGACGGATATTCGCCGAGACAGATTTAAGGGCATGCAGCTTCGTGCCAAGAAACTTCGTTCGGTGCAAGTGTTGTGTGCCCGTTGCCTTATGCTTGCCGTAAACCCCCAAATATGACTTGCAACCTTTTGGAACGAAAACTGCGCGTATGTCGCTGCTGACAGGTGTGTCGGTTGTGGCTTTGTCGTAATTCTGACGCGAACCCCGTGCTTGCAGCGCGAGCACAATGAGACCCTGGCCAAACTGCACTTCATCGAGGCTCTGGTCAGCTGCATCCTGGAACTGGCGCGAACCACGTCGGAGCCCCTCACGGCCGCCCTGTCAGAGTCCATGCTCTGGAGACAGGTGAGTGCTGCCCCTGCGAGTGAGGGCCGTTCTTGGAAAGAGGCTGCTGTTATCCATTAGCTTTGAGGAAAACGGTGGGGAAAATTCGATGGACGAAGAACGAGAACCGACGAGATAGAGCGCCAACTATCAACTGAAAATTTATTTGAGAAGAAATCTAATGCGTCACTTCTGCTCTGAGTGGTTACAAGCAGCATTCCAACCTTTTGCTCGAAAACAAAATGAAATGCGCCCTCTCTCTCAACATCAAACATCATTTGTCCCAAGTCCAAAAGCCCATAGCCCCGCTGGACGCCTCACCGTCCAGCGGGGCTATGGGCGGTGGAGCTACGCGGTGCCCGAAACCCCCGCTGGACAGTGACGCGCCCTGTTAGTTCAAAAGTGAACAGAGATGGTGTCAGAAAATTCTGGCTTTAACTTTAGAGACTCGTTTAAAGCTAAAGCTTCCCCAACTGCCTCCCTCCCCCTTCCTGTCGACTCGAGTCTGCCCGTCAGAGTCCACAGACGCTTATAGAAATATAAGCTTTGCTCGTACGACGAAAGGAAGCGACCAACTAAAGGTTATGAATGGCGGTCAGATACCTGTAGCGACGTTTTCCCCTTATTGTTAAAACTTGGCAGTGTTGCGCTACTTCGGCTTTCTTTACACGGACATTTCCGCATCGAGGGCATTTGAAGGTCCAGTTACGGCGTAATGTGACGCGGTGATTTGGTTTTGACAGAAGGTGGCAGAGTAGTTGACTTCCCCCCGTATCGTGCAGTGGTGCCTGAGTGCGGAGGAGCAAGTGGCCCGTGTGCTTGGCGAGAGCCGCCTGGGCCGCACCGAGCAGCTGATGCTGTACCTGCGGGCGGCCGAGCTGCTGGGCTCGGCCCTGGCCATGGCCCGGAGAGAGGTGCAGGCCCGCCGGCTCCACACCTCCTCACAGGTGGGTCCGAGAGGCAGCTCCCTCCGTCTAGGCCCCAGGGGAGCGGTATGCAAGCCCAAGACCTTCCCAATTAGTGCGGGGACGTTGCGAAAGACGGAAGAGCGGGATGGTTAATTCTCGTCAAACTCGTCGTTTGGTTACGCCGAGTCCGGAGACTGACTTCTTCATTTTGGCCCAGAACGAGGCACGCCCCGTTGGCATGCTTCATACGCTTGCTCTTTCTGAACCGGTGTAGGAAGGGTGGCCCTTGCTTCATTCGATGAAGTGGTTCAGGAGCCTGTGGAGCTTGCAAACAATACCGTATTTACTCGCACAATGAACGCACTCGCGTAATGAACGCACCCCCCAAGTCGGCTCTCAAAATTTTGACTTTTTTTTCACTCGCGTATTAAAGGCACCCCCAACTGGGACGTCAAAATTTTGACCCCCTCCCCCCACGTGCGCGAAATGAACTCACTTTTCTATCCTGGTGCAGCGAGTTTGCGAATGCATGGGCAGCGTGGGCAAACAAAACAACTTGCGAAAGGCGGGGAAAAAAAACAAAAACAAAAAACACGGAAGCAAGAACAAAAAACATGGAGAGAGCTTTTCTTTTTTTTTTGCGCGCATTGCAGTGTGGTTTTGAAGTCGCAAGCTGCACGCAAAGAGATATGAAGTTACGTCAATCTTTCGGCATAAAAGGTCCGTTCATTATGCGAGTAAATACGGACGCAAAAATTTTACTTCGAGTAATGAACGCCCCCCCCCCAACTTTGCATCAATTTTTCAGAAAAAAAAGTGTGTTCATTCTGCGAGTAAATACGGTAGTGAACATACCAGGGAGGGGTTTGCTTGGAGGCATGCATCGATAGGTGGCTTAAATTTGGTAAAATAGAGCTTAAACTGGGAAAACACTTTGCCTAGGGGTGGGGACGGTCGAGGAAAATTGGCGCCTCGCGAAATCCACGAGGGTACTCTGGAGAACCTCTCTGTTTCTATGAACCCATATCGAGATCCCACAATCTAAGCAATGTGGCGTAAAAAACAAATTGACCGCATCTCCACGTGGTGAATGATGTTGATTGGGGCGAAGCTCTGGTGGTGCTTGTCTGCGTAGACGCTGAGCCACAGCATGCCGAGCCTTTCGTTCGTTTTCATCCATGTCAGAAAGAGAATGTGTGGTATGGAACGTGGTTATATACGCATTTGAGCATTTGACCGCAGCGCCCTCTCGTCTATAAACGTTGAGCCAATGCATGCAAAGTTTAATGCGATTATATACGCATTTGACCGCAGCGCCCTCTCCTGTATAGACGTTGAGCGGCTACATGCAACGTTTCATCCATGACATCCCCAGCTCTTGAGTTACTACCACATCTCAGAGCCCCCTACTCGTCCCACAGTCGTGGCTGAGTGGTTAAGGCGATGGACTAGAAATCCATTGGGGTCTCCCCGCACAGGTTCGAATCCTGTCGACTGTGCAAACATATTTTTAGGGGCGAAGCTCCTTAGGGGCTAGCCATGTCCGTCCGCCGTCCGCCGTAGGCCCGGCGTCGGGTGCTCGTGCTTCTGCTCGTGAGATCACAAGCTCACGAGCACGTGAGCACATGCTCACGTGCTCGTGTAGGGAAAAAAAAAAAAAAAATTGGAAAAAAAAGATGAAAAAAATTATGAAAAAAGAAAGAAAAAAAAGAGTAGGGGGTTCTGAGATGCCATCCCATCTGTCTGCTTAAAAAAAGAAAAAGAAGAAAACCACACATTCTCCTACTGACATGAATGAAAAGGCTCAAAGAAAAAGAAGAAAAAAAAAGAGTAGGGGGGTTCTGAGATGCCATCCCATCTGTCTGCTTAAAAAAAGAAAAAGAAGAAAACCACACATTCTCCTACTGACATGAATGAAAAGGCTCAAAGAAAAAGAAGAAAAAAAAGAGTAGGGGGTTCTGAGATGCCATCCCATCTGTCTGCTTAAAAAAAGAAAAAGAAGAAAACCACACATTCTCCTACTGACATGAATGAAAAGGCTCAAAGAAAAAAAAAGAGTAGGGGGGTTCTGAGATGCCATCCCATCTGTCTGCTTAAAAAAAGAAAAAGAAGAAAACCACACATTCTCCTACTGACATGAATGAAAAGGCTCAAAGAAAAAGAAGAAAAAAAAGAGTAGGGGGTTCTGAGATGCCATCCCATCTGTCTGCTTAAAAAAAGAAAAAGAAGAAAACCACACATTCTCCTACTGACATGAATGAAAAGGCTCGGCATGCTGCGGCTCGGCGTCTACGCAGACAAGCACCACCAGAGCTTCGCCCCAAGCAACATCATTCACCACGTGGAGATGCGGTCAATTTTTTTTATCATTTATTTTTTTCATCTTTTTTTTTTTTTTTTTGCCCTACATGAGCACGTGAGCACGCCGGACGGACGGACATGGCTAGCCCCTAAGGAGCTTCGCCCCTAAAAAAAACGGAGACTGGAATGTTTTACTGCCGCAACGATGCATGGACAACGTGACCCGCGGTTGCAGGTGCGTGCCCTGACGCGCTGGATGCGGGATGTCCTGGGTACGTGCGTGTCCCAGGCCAGGAGGCTGCAGGCCCTGGGCGCAGTGGCCCCTCGGGAGCGGGAAACCAGGGACTCGGTCACCAACAAGCTGCTGTACGCCTATGCCATGGACCTGGTGGGTGGGCTGTTGCCTCTTGGCTATCCTTGGTGCAATCTGCACCAGGGTAGGGCTTGGAAGCTTCGACACGGAGAGACAAACGTCTCTCCATGTCGAAAATGCAAAGTCAATTAAAATTGAAAAGCACCTGCCGTAAAATACCGAGCGTCCGCCCATCCCGCAACAAGTTCCATTCGGAGAATATGCAAAGGACATGTCTTTACATGTGGTTGGCCTAAGGAGCACCCATCCCCTAGTTTTACACGATTATCTCCAAATTCTAATTTTGAGTGGGCTCTTGCTTAAGATTTTACGGTATTTCTCAAAATGTTTGCTCTACCTGGAGCTGGTTTTGTCAAAACCCTCCCTTTTTAATCTGGAATGTGAACTCTTGCTTTTAATTAGCTTTTTGCACCCATAGTCATTGCTTTAGCGTCAGTCTGAAGCAGATGACCCCAAAATACAGATATTTTAGAAATAAATAATATGCAGAATGACATCTGCAGATTTCCCTCGTAAATTATCGTCTATGGCCTGCCTACTTAGTCAAATCACGCAACCCCTACCCCCTTGCGAGGCTCGGAAGTTTTACAGCAATAGCTGTTATGGGCTCTTCCCACCATTGGAAATGACGTCCATTGTTGTAGTTGTAGGGCGTCTGTCGGTCGATGTCTCCAAATCCTCGAAAAAGATAGCCCGCCGCTCACGGGAATCGAACCTGGGTCCGCCGCGTGCGAAGTGTAAGCGTTACCACTGAGCTACGCCGCAGAGTTAACAACTCCCTTTAAACTTGGGGGTCTTGTAGTACTTGATGCCCACTGCACAGTGCTTTCTGGAGAAAAATAAATTGGCGATAACAAAATTCCTTTGTAGCACCGTCAATGCTAAGAGCTCGTCTCCTAGAAGTAGTCCTTGAGGTTGTCCTGGAAGTTGTCCTCGAGGTTGTCCTGGAAGTTGTCCTTGAGGTCGTCCTAGACGTCGTCCTTGAGGTCGTCCTAGACGTCGTCCTTGAGGTCTTCCTAGACGTCATCCTTGAGGTCGTCCTAGATGTGGTCCTCTAGACATAGTCCTCGAGGTCGTCCTAGTCGTTCTCTATGCATCGTCCTCGAGGTGGTCCTAGACGTCCTCTAGGTGTAGTCCTCGAGGTCATCCTAGAAGTCGTCCTTGAGGTCGTCCTAGACATGAACCCCTCGAGTTTGTCCTAGAAGTCGTCCTTGAGGTCGTCCTAGACAGTCAACCTCTAAGCGTAGTCCTCGGCGTTGTCCTAGGAGTTGTCCTTGAGGTTGTCCTTGGGATTGTCCTAGACGTCGTCCTCTAGAAATCATACTCGAGGTTCACGTGAATAAGGAGGACCAGCTTCGCTGGTCCTCCATCTTTATGTAAAATGAATGGGCTCTACAATTTTTTTTTACATCTTTTTGTAGTTAGACAAATCATTTCTTCACTGGAGATCAAGAGACAAATTGATCGATGAAACCAGCCTGCCTTCTGGTTTCGTCGTGCCGCTTGCTGTTATTCCTTGTTCTTTTTGCCGTGCATTCGGTTGTGCAAGTGAGTGTGGGTGTTGGTGTTGTGGTCTTGTTTTGCTCCTGTTGTTGTACTTGAGAGTCCTCTGGTCTGCCTGCAGTGCCGCACGGCCTCCATGGGGGAGTTGAGTGCCCGCACGGAGGAGCTGGGCCCTCCGGACCCCAACGCCACGGAAGCCCAGCTGGCCGCCGCCGAACACAGGCGGGAGGTCGTGGCCCTCACTCTGACCGAGGTGCGTCACGATGCCCGCAACTGGTGCAAGGAAAGCCACCTGGGGCCTTTAGCAGTTCTGGCCACCAGTCTAGAGCGACGGTTTTCCTACTTTTGTCGTCACGGACCCCCTAACCCACTTGGAGGTCGATAGGAGACGTCCGATGCATTCTGCATTGGAGGTCTTGTGTGACGTTATAGAAGGGCTTTTTATAGAGCATTTTTTTTATTTGGCGCAGACCCCGTCCTGGGGGTCCGCGGACCACAGCTTGAGAACCGCTGGTCTATTGTACTTGTTTTCTCTGGTGTTAATGAGACACCGAAGTTGGTTTTATTTGGACGGGCTTGCGGTCATGTAATCGCTAGCGTGTGTTGCATATTGAACATTCCAGGTTGGCACTTGTGCCGACCTGGCTAAATTGCTTTTCTTTGGCATCGAAGCATTGCCGTTGTTTCTTGAAGATTGGTTGTTTTGCTAAAGTGATTCTTGAAGTTTAATGCTAAGGCGAAGACACTTAGCAAGCTTCTGTTCCCAGAAATGTCATCTTTCCTGGATTAGACTTTCGAACTTGTAAGGTCTCATGTTCACCTTCTTGCCGCAGTCTGTGTATTCACACGAGATTGGGCTAATCAACGAGCAAGTCGACCGAGACGCGTCTTCTTAAAGGCCAAGTCCTCATTCATAAAGAAGTGCAGCCATTGCTGCCATCGCCACAGCTAGTACACAGCACCACTGCAGTGTGGCAGTGCCATAGCTGCCAGTGCCCACTCGAAGCAGTCCGGTCGGAGCGTGGCTTTGTTACATCACCGTAATTATCTGTGCGAGGAGCAGACAAACTTGATCGCCATATACATCCACTGTTCCTAATAAGTGTGAAAAGGATGCGAGTTGATATGGCAGTCATAACTTTGTGCTTCACTTGGCTTCCATGCAATGTTGTGTGTACCTGTTACGGTGCCCTCGTTGAGGTCCTGCGTTTTGTGCAGTGCTTCATCCGCTACCAGACTGCCCAGATTCTTCTGCACAGCCTGGCCCAACAGATGGAAAGCGATGCAGAGAGGCTGTTCATCGGCAGACGTGAGTAGTACCAACAACACCCGTCCCTCGGCGCCCGACAGATTCCATAACTGCTCCAAGAGGGCATGCTAGCCACCGACTTCCAACGCATTCTGCGCTAGAAATTGTTGAGTCACATAACCTCGAAACAGGGAAGTGGGGTCTTTTTCCAACTTTCTTTCGTGGGAAAGAGGCGATTGCACGAGCATTTTTCTTTGGGAGAAAGTTGTTGGATTTTCTAGAGTTCTGTATTTGTAGATGAGCGAAGAATTGTTGCTCAATGTTAAGAGCGTAATAATTCGTAGGTTTGTTTTCTAGGAAATCGTTCCTCCAGTGTATCTCTCTTCATTGCTGTGCCTAGCTTTGTTCTCGGAGTGAAGGCATCCTGTTTGGACCTTGTGAAAACCCGAGCAACGATTTGCTCTATGACAGCCCGTATACATTGTATGTCTTGCGTTTACGACGTAATAATTAGGATTCTATCCTTCTCTTATCTGCACTGTAAACTTGTTTGCAGAAAGTAGTGATGGGCCAAACTTTTGCCGAATAAAAAATTTGGCACTGAATCTTAGAATTCGGCAAAGCCGAATTTTCGCCGAACTTTTCTCAACATTTGTCAAAGATTCGGAAAAAATACATTGTCGCCAGACCTAAAAGTTATTATTTCGTTTTTTTTTAAGGAAAAAAATTTTTCGGGTCTTTTTTTGAAAATGCGTATTGACAGAGTTGGTAGTACTAAGTAAGGTGATATTCTACAAGATGATTGTATCGGTGTCATTTTTGTGCGTTTGCCAAATTTTCGCCGAATCTTCGCCGAGTTTTCCTTCAAAAGTTCGGTGTGTGCCATACTTTGCCGAATCTGAAGTTACTCAGATTCGGTCTGTCACTAGCAGAAAGCATTGTTTACGACGACCTCCCTAGTTCGACAGATATGCCAAACGTTGCTGCATAGTAGGATCGTTCCGCATCGGAGACAAAACCAGAATCGGAACTAACTTATGAGGAGTTACGTGGTGCACGAAAGCTCCACTCCCCAGCTCGGGTTTCATTGCCGCAGAAAGTTGCCCTCGACTATGGAGCAGTGGTACGTGCCTCCATTCGCTCGAACAGAATGGGAGCTTGATAGTCATCGCGCTCGAAAATGCAGGGAACGCACGGCAGGCTCTTTATTTTCAACGTCGCTCACGCTCCTCCTTTATTCTCTCAATTTCAGACAAAGAAGCCGTCGAAAAACGCCTCTCACTTCTTCAGAACAACGGGCTCGTGTACGCCTACGACTGCACCTGACGCACCCCGTCGCAGAACCCCCGAAGACTTTTCCTTTCCTCGTCCTGTTCTAGAGTCTGGCCAAGTCCCCCTGCTTCCTTCTAGCATGCGTCCTTCTTTCATTTATTTGTTTCCTGCTGCCTCCCCTCGTTGGCGTTTCATCCTTTTGTACAGTTTGTTGAACTCCCCAGTTGCGTGCTGCAACGGCTCGGTATTCGCTTCCTTTTTACTTTTTCGTCTTATACACAAGGGCAGACCCTGCAGCGGTGCGCCATCCGACGTACGCCTTAGTGCTCCCCGCACGCTTTTTAAGCACCGATGCCTCTTGGGTGGGGCACTGGTGCCGCCCTAACCTTTCGTGTAACGCACGAGGCCCTTTCGCGCCGTGCTTCGTACACTAGTCACCTTTCCCCTCGTTTCAACCAATCAAAGTGTGCGGCGCGCGTGGCGCCGCTTTGCTCCTATTTTCGGGGAGAGCCGAGGAGAGATCTCTGAGGCTGCAAACAAGCAGCGGTTTTATTGTGAACAACTGACATTGGCTGCCTTTTTTTTTTTGCTTTTGTTTTTGTTTTTTCTATTGAAAGTGAGTTTTTTTTTTTTTTTGTCATGTAAGGTTTGTTAGACATAATTATTACTTGTCGTCACTTCTAAGAAGTCTCGCGTTTATAATTTTGACAGCGCATCCTTTTCACAATGTATAAATGGCATACTAGCTTCTTTATTGATTGTTCCGATGCTGATTTTTCGACAACTATTATATAATTGTCCAAACTTTACGAAATGTCGCCTTTATTTCTGGGCTCGAGTTTTGTTGCTTTGCTGGTCTTGCAAAGCGGGTGTCAGCAATATGTACATAGCACACCCGGAAGCCTGCCAAGTTTGTCTAGATGCGCCCACGAAATCAGCACGACTATCCTGAGATGCCAAGTTACTCTCTCGCTACTGAGCAACTGCAATGTTAGAAGGTACTAGGCGCCTGTACTTGAAACAGATTTTGCAAAGAAGTTGTAACGTTGCCATGCACAAGCTAAGACTAGGGACAAGCACTGTAGACGTAGGCAATTACTTTTTGTCTCAAGATGTTAGGGTAGGCACCCTGTGAATATGTGAGCACTCCTTTCGATTGCCTTTGGGAGACGAGACATCTCCTCGGGGGGAGAACATTGCTTTACGAGACGTTTTGACTACTAGGTTCCTGCATGCACGAGTGTTGTTGTGATATTTTGTTTTGACGATTAACCGAATGATGGTTGTGCGTAGCTAACAAAAACATTCTGCATTCTGACTCTTAATGTCACGTTTGTACGCTGGGTGTAGAGAGCACAAAGCATCTATCTCGTGTTCAGCGTTGGTCCCCTTGCGCTGCACTGTAAATAGGTATAAAAATGTTTTTAGGAGGGCTGTACATATTGACGGCGCACGACCAAAGACGTGTACGAAGCGCCACTGCTAGGCGAGGCGATGGCCAATGTAACTCGTGTAATTATATGCCCCGGAGATAGCGTTTATTTTAATTGCAGTTGAGTGCTCTGCGGTCGCTTCCACTTGTTTGAGTCTATAACTCTGGATAAGTGTATTGATCTTGTACAGCTGTTTGTAATAAAGAAAGCGTGTCTGCAACTGCCAACATCTTGTCGCTGCTCATTGAGGGAGTGTTGTAGACTTCCATTTTTCATTAGGGTACAAGGTACAGTAAGCATTATATTCCAGTTACCCATAAATTACAATGTACAGAGCACGACACTGTCAGCGCGAACAAGCGATCGCCGGTTTTTCCAGTTTTTTCTTTGAAACCAAGGGATTTCATCCAACTTATTATTGCTACGGAAAGAGCTCATTTAGTTCCATAATTTAAGCGATAAAATTTCATGCTCGCTAATACTATTTAGAAGTAAAATGCGGAAATGCGCCAATGTCATGTTCGCGCTAACAGTGTCGCGATGTGTACTGTTCTTGCACATAATTTTGGGACCCTTCATGCCCTTGTTCCTGTCTGTCTTTGTTAGAATGGACAGCCTGTCCCAAATTGAGTGGCATCAGCTCTTTAGCACACGATATCAAAAGTGTAAATGGCAGCAAGGCTAACAAAAATTACGAGCTTGTGCAAATAGATGCCAATATTTGTGCCTTTTGCAGAAATTCAGAACCAAAACTTTGGTTATTGTTGTTGCATGGACCAAATAATGAAAAAGCTTCTAATCGTGCGTGAATAGGTGGGACTTTTGAGTATTCATTCAAACGTCGGGATATTTGGTACGACCATTGATGCAAGTACTATAGGTTTTGGAAATGTTTTGAATGGTAATTTACTAAGTGCCTTCCCCATAGCCACAAACATCTTTATTGATTAATTTTCATCTGTTACCTTGAGTCAAAGTGATGCGTTGGAAGGAGTTGTTCAGAATGTGGGGAATTTGCACCAAGAGTTACGTTTTCTTTCTTTATGCTGAAACTTCATAAACTGTGCTCCCTCTACACTGCCACGTCGCTACGGTGGACCTCTGCAAAATTTTGCAACTTTCATGGTTTTTTTGTTTTGTTTTTTAGTTTGATAAAGTATTATTTGATCTAATCTCTGTATCGAGCACTGACGGTCCTGTTGCTGTTTGAGGCCTGTTTGGACGCGTGAGTTAGCTCCGTTGAGTGCGCTTGTTACCGAGCACTATACTCTGTTTCACCTTGTGTTGTACCGCAGACAAGGCTAGAAGCGCGAGCTCATAGCGTTGGGAGCTACTCTTAACGCACGAGAGCTTGAGCCGCCGAGATAGGCCCTAGAGCAAAGAGCTCGCGCTTGTAGCCTTTCCTGCGGTACATCATAAGGTGAAACAGAATATAGTGCAATACGGAGAAGTGATACCCACTAGGAAGGGTGGGTGGGGGGGGGGGGGGGGGGCTGTACACCCCCCCCCCCTTGTTTTTTTGAAGGCACGCACCCCCCCCCTAATTTCAATTCCTGGGGAAACCTCTGCTTCCAGAAACAGTGTCGTCCAAGAGCTGTTTAGCATGATGAGATAAAAAAACGCACAAAAAATCGGGACAAAAGAAACGGAGGACACGTACGACAGACGAGCACTTTTAATCCCAACACCAGCTAGCCCAACTTTCAACAGCGCTGCTGCTTAGCATGGTTTTGAGAGAAAACTTGGAAAGCGACACGAGAAGCCAAGTTTTTCGTTAATGCTGCGTCCTTTTAGGCTGTCCATGGTTCTGTTAAAATCTTCATACCTGCTTTCTGAAACAAATAAAAAGGTAAGGTAAGCACACTCCGTCCGTTTTTATCCGAGTAGTGACAGAGTCCCAACTATCCTGATCCCCCATCGCCTCCCCATCACATCTGTTCAAAATCAACCTTTCCACACACATAAAAAAAAATTCGAACAGATCAATATAAGCTTAAAAAACCAACATAAAAAGACAAAAAATGAGAACAGATAAATATAAGTTTAAAAAACACAACATAAAAAAATTCCGCAGGCATGTCTCAAAATAAATGTTAGTCGAAAATAACATTTTTTTGCCCAAAACTTATGCTACAGTACGAATTTTTTTATTTGTGGGCTAAACCAAAACAGCACCCCTGTGGGATGATGATGATAGCGTTTGTACACAAACATGCGCGTTGCTCTTCGCTGGACAGCTGGACCACAAAGCACACACCCTATCAGCATCCTACAGGGGTACAGTTTTGGTTTTGCTCGCAAACCGAAAAATTTGTATTTTAGCAAAAACAGTAGGCAAATAATTTTTTTTTCCGACGAACATTTATTCTGAGGCGCCTGTCATAACAAGGTAGAAAAA
Organism: Ixodes persulcatus; assembly: GCA_013358835.2. Taxonomy (NCBI): domain Eukaryota; kingdom Metazoa; phylum Arthropoda; class Arachnida; order Ixodida; family Ixodidae; genus Ixodes; species Ixodes persulcatus. The sequence continues at coordinate 846,175 of JABSTQ010010991.1, forward strand.
ATGTGTTTTATTAATGGGTTCAGTATCCTTTTAATTTAAAGAAACACTAACACGACCCCCCCTCCCCCCATTCTCTTTTTTTTTTTGTTATGCGATTTAATATGGTGCGGGGAGACTACCCAATCAATACATCCTTGCAGAGTCTCGTATACTTTTAATAAAGCCAAAAAACTAAACTGCTCGAAACACGAGCACGGAAGCTCATGGCCGGAAGTCACGTGGCTACACCCGACCGCGTTTTTTTCTCTCCGCTTCTTCGGCGTATGAACCAGACGGGGACGACGACGACGAACTTGATGCACCGTTTGTCGTGTGATTGTTTCGCACTTGTATCCCTTCCGCTCGATGTTCACGAACGACAGTTCCGAAATAGCGGTCCCACGTCCGTCGTGCGCTGCCATCGCATTACAATCGCGTTGTCCTTCCTGCGGCACGTTGTCATGTTGAGAATGACGCATACATGTACAGTGGCCCAAGCTTTTAATGATATCAAGCGAGCGTCGACCGCCGGGACGGCCAGCGCCGTGCCGCGGAGGGATGCGGCGACACGGGAGAGATTAGGCGCTAAGCTTTTTCCGGTGCGAGTGTCGTCTGCTAGGCTATTCCGTCGACCGCACACAGCCCTTGTTCATTATCTGCTGGCAGAGCTGACCGCCTTTAAACAAAGATCTGAACAGCTTTCGCTTGCGTGATACTGCTCAGGCGTGGCATAAACCGCTCGTCATCTCGAGTTTAACTTAGTTCTTTTTTTTTCATTTTATGTTAGCCTTTATGAGCACCAACAAAAATGAAAAATACGGTGACGCGACAAACTGAATGCAACGGTGCATTAAAGGGCCCATGAAACGATTTTAACATCGAGAGAATGTGCACCTTATTACCCTTTTTTTGTTTACTTTAGCACAAGGACCATAAAACATGACCACTTCTCTCGAAATGTCGCGAATGCGCTGCGTAACCGCAAAAGCAAATAGGAACTATTTCTTGACTTGACTTCACGTACGGCGGCCATAGGAACTAACTTTGTGACGTCACGGCGGGTGCGGTTATTGAGATCGCTTTTAAACAAGTATATTCTCAGTTTAATGGTAACGTTTAGAAATGATTTCGTTCCAACATAAACAAATGAATCGAACGTTTTATATTCTTGTTCAGTACACTAAGTTTTCGCAGCGCCATCTATCCGGAGTAAGCCAAAGCATCCCCTCCCCGCTGCTCCGCTGCCTAGCAACGTTGGCTGGCTGCTACCGGACGAGCGGTGTGATCAACGCGATATAAAAACCACGTTTCGGCAGCTGTGTGGTTCGTTTTCTTTCTCGTGCGCCTGGTTCGCCTGCCTGCAACTATACTCCGTTTCACCTTATGTTGTACCGCAGCGAAGGCTAGAAGCGCGAGCTTATAGCGTTGGCAGCTGCCCTTGGTGCACGAGAGCTTGTGCCGCCGAGGTGTGCCATAGAGCAAGGAGCTCGCGCTTGTAGCCTTTCCTGCGGTACGCCATAAGGTGAAACAGAGTATAGGAAGTATTCACTGGCGGCCATAGCTGTGTGCGCGACTGCTGAGCGCGTGCTGATGGCTACCTTCCAGGGTTCTTTTGCAACGTGCATTCCACACCGTAAAAATGACCGGTCTGAGCAGCCTATTAAAGGGGCCCTGCAATCATATTTAAGCGTCTACCTTTTTTGCGGTTTCTACGTCTCTTGGGGTTCGGGCAAGCCAACGGGCACGGAGAGAGTGACTAAATATCAGTGCGTCATATTTAAACCGGACGACGCAGAAACCTCCTCCACCGACGAGGGCGACCCGCGGTACCGAAAGCGCGCGAAATGTGACGTTTTTGGTCCCGGGCTTACTACTGGTCAGAGCCGCTAAAAGCTTTTTTTTTAGTCGAGATACAAAATATAAGTGTCGCGAACCGTTTCAATTATGTATGAAAGTAGTTTTTGTTCAGTATTTTAGATCAGAAAAGAAACAAATGCAGTTTATAAAGTACGGAAACAAGAAATGACCCGTCGACATACCTGCCACCAAGCGGCGGAAAAAGCGGCGCATATTAGAAAGGGCTAGTGGGATGAGGCGCCGACGAACGACGAGCGTAGAAAGGTCTCTGAGCATAGAAAGGCCATTTGGCGGTATGGCAGCGCGAAGTGGCTCCCGTTCTGTACTGATTTTTGCCCGTGTTTGCTGTCATTTGCGGCCAATGAAGTGTTATGCCGAAATAGTCTTTAATCGCGCAGCAAATGCAATGAGAGCCGCCCTGGCCGCCCGCTTCATACAGCCTATCCAACACACGCTTTAGTGGCGCCCTCTCGAGCCGTCGACACGGAGTGCGGCAGCCGTGAGCGCTCGATGAGCTCACTATCTCTCCTCTAGTTCACGGCCACTGAAGCCAGGACCTACGACGTCATGAAGGAGGTTATTTTTTGCTTGTTTTTGTAATTCTAATTTGCCTATAACTTTTAAAATAAAGCGAATTTTGCGAAAAGAAAGGTTTCATTAAGTTACTACGTTCAGTGCGCTTAGGTTCGGTGCAAATCAAAAACCAGTAAAAAGTCATTGCAGGGCCCCTTTAATGGGGAGAGATGGGAGAGTCTGATCTCGCTGTAGCAACGTCCAGAGCCTGGCAACGTCCACAGTGCAAAGGAGAGGACAAGACGGAAGCCGCGTACCCCGCGGCGCGTCATGCGCACGTGACCCGGGAAACATTGTATGAGTTGAGGGTCATCCCCAAACACCATCTTATTTGGCCGGAAGTCCGAAAATCGTTTCATGGGTCCTTTAAACTATATGTATCGCAGCCAATGCTACGAGCCATCAAAACCAATCCAGTGCTTTCACCCTGCCGCGTGAAATCGTGCTTCCACGTGCAGTTGCAGGGGGGTAATGGTGGGTGAGGAGGAGTGGCAAATCCCGTGGGCCGACACCCGGGGTCCCGAGTGAAAGATCGCGAAAGAGAGCGACAGAACACGAGAGAAAGAGAGCAATGTTGCCAGCTGAAGGACGACAGTCGCAATGGTAATCGCGAAGACTGAAAACTCTCAGCAATTTCACCCCGTAAGTGATGACGTCACAACAAGGCGTCTGGGTCCAAACAAACCGTTGCTAGGGACGTTGCTATGGACTAATGCATGGAGACTCCACATGACGCTAGATTTATGCTTACAAGTAAGTAAATAATTTTTTGTAAGCAACCTAACTTCTTGATATCGAATTATGAAGATGTTCTTGTCGTCTCAGTATCGCAACGATGAAAGCCATTTCTGAAGACTACACTCCGCTTTGCTTTGGTAGCAGACGACACGATAGATTTGCTGGCCTCTGTTGCAGCGGGCGTCTTCATTGAATTGTGTCGGTAAACGAGCGACAAAAACAAGTGCATCACCATGGCCGTAAAGGCCTCCGCAATGTGCGTTTTTTTTTTTTTTTTTTCCTGTGAAAAACCCAGCTTAGTTACGAGGGGTGAAAATGCAGTAAAATCAAACCACGTCATGCAGATCAGTTACGACGACGACCTGAAGTGCATTACCGGCGTAGTGCAGGCCAGCATAAGAAACAAATCGTACGCCGTCGAGGTAAGTCGTTTGTTATTATTATTATTGTGGTTGTCAGGTTATTAAAGAATTGCATGTCTATCGCAATTTCGCAGTATTTTTTTTTTCCCCTTGGTATACATAAAATTCCGTGGATGTGCTCTTTTGGGGAAGATCTCCATCGAACCCGCGATGCGAGTACAATCTGTAATGAACTCACCTTATGTTTTTTATCCAGTTCTTTCGCGCTTTGGGGTCTTGCGGAAATCTGAAGAAACTGCAAGGGTCTTTCACCACGCGATGGTTACAACCAGGTATACGAAGCACCCTCGCATAGCGCGAGTCCGCAAACAAAATTTGGGATCTCTACCGATCGCCTGAAGTGCTTCTCTCACGGGTGCACCGTGCAATGCGATCTTTTAGCAGACGATCATCTCGATCGACGACCGGACTTTCGATAAACCATATTTTGCATCGCACCCCACTATGAATTCTTATATATGTCTGATACTCATATTTCAAACAAATGCGATGTCAGAATATCGTCTTTATTCACACGATTCAAACGACGGCCCCGGTTTGGCCGGCCGGCGTGCGGCAGACGGCATACTTCTTGCATTCGTCGTCTGCTGCAGGCATCTTGAGGACCGGAAGTTGCAGTCGTGAATATTTCAGAAACGAGCGATTACCGGCACACTTCTGTCGAAACATATATGACATTCAAGCTTTCTACATTTGTGGTTTTTAGAAGTTTAAATCCTACTCCTGATTTTTGAACGGTTGGGTTTTCGTAGCGAAACCGAGCCATATGTATTCGTCCATAACAACGACCCTAGCAACGGTTTGTTTGGACCCATGACGTCACACTTACGGAGTCAATTGAACGTTGTAAACTAAATTCTGAGCTATTCTAATGCTTATAAAAACCAATATACCCACCCGCAAAGTCGGTTATCTGGTTTAGTTTAGCGTTGACGCGAGGCCGAACATCTGCGCGCTATGCAAAAAGAAAGCTTCGAAAGGAACGCGCATACCTTTCCACCGGTAAGTTCGTGGATTGTTGAAGTTTGTGAAATCGAATGCTGTCGACGAAACCACCGTTACTAGATCAACTCAGTTATGGAACTTCCCATAGACGCTGTACATTGGAGGGGGTCCGAAACTGTGTCCGATTTTTTTGCAGCTAGGTGGCGCTGCCGGCGCATTAATCCACGCGTTTTCGTCTGCTACTGCTCCGCGGCTGCTTTTGAGTCCCGACTCCTCTCGAGGTTCAGCATGGGTGTGGGTTAGTTTTTGCCCTTTCGCCAGTAAAAAGTAAAAATGTGACTACCAACAGCAGCAGAAACAATTTGAAAGTTGTCTGCTGCTGTTATCCGTAAGAAAGGCCAGAACCGCGCCGTCAATGATGATGATAGCGAGTATTAATGCGGAGCGCGCGCCCTCTAACAGGCGCCACGCAAAGGGACCCCCCTCCGGAGCGGAGTTCCAGAACTGAGTTGTTCTAATAACGTTGGACGAAACTGCAGAACAAATGGTATGGGGCTCCCTTTCCGGAAGTGCAATCGGGGATAGCGGGGCTTCGGTTGCCATGGTAACCATGTGTGGGACCCCGAGGGTCTGCCTGCATGCCCCGCCGCTTGCGGCAGCCAGAATGCATGGGAAAATGGCGGACCTTTTCCTCTAGAGTTAGTATATGATCTCTATGTGCAGTTGTACCCAACAGGAAGGCCACATGACATACTTTTAGTGATGTACTGGCCAAGATTGCTCGTAGCATCGGCTGCGGTACAAAACAAGGTGAAACGGAGTATAGACAGGGTTTCCGCTTAGTGTTTTGTATTACCAACTGCGTTGTTGCTGTCTTCATCTAGCCTACGTAGCCTGGTAGTCACTTTTCTTTGACCAGCGGGCGCGCGCACATATATTTATGCCTCCTCGAGTGCCCATAGAAACACGGGAACGTGTTGTGAGAATGTTGATGGGCGGCATGACGCAAAGGGATATAGCAACAACAGTCTGGGTTACACAGGTTACCGTCAATAGGATTGTGAACGCATCCCAAGAGAAGGGGCGTGGCGATGCAGCTCGACACTGCAAGCGCCCTGCGCTCCTTTGCTACGGAGCAGGGGCTGTGTGCGATCAACGGAATAGCCTAGCAGACGACGCTCCCACTAGAAAGGGCTTTGTGCGCACGCGCTTAATCTCTCCCGTATCGCCGCACGCCTCTGCGGCACGGCCCGGCGGTTGACGCTCGCTTGATAATTTTAAAAACTTGGGCCACTGTACTTCCTGTGATCTGTGCAACATTCTTTTTTTCGATCAACGTATTTGCGGTTTCTTGGAGGCCACGAAAAATGGGGCTCGTATTCTTTTCTGTTTTTAATATTGAATGTGTTTTTTAGATGACCCAAGACCGAATATATTTCGTACATAGTTTGAACGCCACGTCACCATGGAAAAGAGAGTGAGCGCGACTGAAACCGGCCAATTCTCGACCGGCTGTTTTCGGGCGGAAAGAAAACGAATTTCGAGCCGCAAATTATGTTATGGGTAGAAACCCTGCGAGCATAAATACTCTGTCAGTGTCCCACTGAGCGGGTATCTAGGTAATAAATACTATGGTCAAACTAAACAAACAAAACAATTTGTTCCTGTTTTTTTTCTGCACCGTGACACGCAACTTAAGTTAGCACCTTGACGTGCACTCTACAACCTGATTTTTTTCAAGACAGCCCTGACTCACAAAAAGATGATCAACCTATAGCTTTTTCTTTCTACGAAAAAGAATGGAGAGTGTCGACTAACAAAACGACATTCAACCCAATGAAGCAGATATCTGCGCTGAAGCTGGTTGAGAGTGTCTGTGCGGGTATCTATAGGATGTTTGAGAAATCAACCAGTTAGCTGAATTTGAGACGTTCCCTCCTGTGTGTGTTCCTTCGACTAAAAGATTTTCCTTTTCTTCTGGTGATAAGCATGATTAAACGAATTTCGAGCCGCAAATTATGTCATGGGTAGTTGGGCGCTTGTCTTTGGGCCAGAGCCACGCGGCAGGGAGTCCCAATTTCCCTCTGTCCCTCCTGTTCCCAGTTGTGTCAGTTGCACGTCCTTCAATTCTCCCTAGATAATTCCCACCAGTCTGCCAATCTCCTCTTTTTTATTAAAATGCACTTATTATCCATTTTTCTACGCTAATCTGCAAACCCCAGTGCTCCGGCTAAGTCTGTCGCCCCCTCCGGGAGGGCGGGAGCAAGCCCTGTGCCCCTCAACACCACATGTTCTATTGTCTCGTCATCCCCTTGACATACGGCACACCGCGTATCCATTTCCTCATCCTTTGTCCTCAATACTCCTGTTCTAGCCTCGAATATCAACGAGCTCCCCCCGTGAATTACCAAACCAATGTTCCTTCCTTATTTCCTGTTTTCGTCTCGTGTACTCTCGTTCCCAGCCATCTAAGAGGCGTATCCAGTATGGGCGACCAAAAATAATAAAACGTTTCAACTTGCAAATAGTTAAAAAAATAAAGGGGAGGCAAAATGAGAATGTGTGACGGTTACGCTTATTTCGCAAATGCCTTCTATTGGCGCGGTGGCAAAACAATGTTTTCGCCCTTACTGGAAGTGACGACAATTCAAGATGGCGGCACCCTTGTGAAAAAGGTCTATACATAGTTAAAGCTGATTTTCCCTGCATTCTTTCCTTCCACATCTTTCTCTTGTCTTCTTTTACTTCCTTTTTCAGAGGTAGTCTGCTCTGCCCCCCGCACTTCACTGTTGGTATGTGTTCAGTCCAGCAGGCTACAAAAACCGGCCTCGAACAACGGCCGGTGGTTCCCGTTGGGTTCACGGAGCTCTATTTGGAATCCTTCCCCTTTCCGTGAATGTGCCTATTGCGGTATCGTGAAGTCCGACCGGTGACCCTGTCACATTGAGGCAGCGCCGTGTTGGCATATCAAGTCAATAAACACGTCGTTCTACGGATCCACAGACATACTGTGTTTCTACGTGGTATCCCACGTAGAAACACGTGGGATACCACGTAGACGTGGTACCCATCAGCACAAGAGGCGTCTGGCGCATCTGCTAGTGTGCCAGCACCAGGATCGTGGCAGTCGTCGACACCGCGGCACTTCGATACCACGTTTGGGGAAGCGGTAAACGGTCGGCAGCATAATTCGGCTCAACCACCCACTCGTCGCTTCGATTTGAGGAGTTGATACGATAGAAAGGCAACGTACGATGTGCATGTAGGTGGGCACGAAGTTTTCCAGGGAGATGACGTACGAATTCATGCCGGTGAATCCCGATGTCAAGTTCATGGGGTTGGCGCGACCATCGAAGATCACGTGTGCGTCGGTTCCGCCTACGGTTACGAGTATCGTCTCTTCCTTGGCCTCGTTCGGGTCACGGTCGATAATATAGGACGCCTTGTCTGTCCCATTACGGTTTACCGGGACAAGTTCGATCACAATGCTGCTCGAAAAAAAAGAAAACACACAAGGAAAAAAACGTTGCAACTTGTTTGGGGAACGACATTTAGGTAAAACAATTACGATGGTTGCTGACGAGGTTAGAGCTCTAGCTAGGGGGCTCTCGCTGCAATGCACTCCAGCGAGAGCTCCCTACCTTCGACGGCGCTTCGCGTTGTGAACCTGGAGCGCGTGCGCGCAGGCAAAGCACGGCGGAAGGCATGGAGCGTGTGTTGGAGTTCGAAAGACGGGCCCGGCCCTTTCAATTCTCTCAAAGTAAGCAACTTGAATACAGGCACTGCAGAAACGAGTATTACTTAGAACGAAGCTACCGACGTTCAAATTTCAATGCTGGTCGTCGAAGCGACGTTGCGCCCACGATGCAACGCTGTGTTGCTCAGAGGCTTTCGTGTGGTCGATAAATAAATAATAAAAAAACAAAACACACACACACAAAAATTGACGTTTTGAGCCGGCTTAATCAAAATCGGGGAAAACCGCAAAACCGCGAATTAGAACTGCATTTTGAATAAGAAAAACGCAAGCTTAACTGAGGGAAAATTTCCAACTACAGTACAGTTTTTAGTAGATCGTTCCGATGACTCCGATAACGAGAGCCAATACTAGGGACTTGTAGTAGACCGTTTTTCTCCTCCGCTACGGTATCCATGAAGAAAATGCCGCAGCTGCGCATGCGCGCCCTCAGCCTTATCTGCACTGTTCAAGGTCTTGTGGCGGATTACGGAGCGCTATCCGGGTGCTTAGCGGGCTACGGAAACGGTCTACTACAATTCCCCACTGCCGCAGACGGCCTTTCGCGTGCATCCTATCGTTATCGGGTATCGTTATCGGAGATATCGAGGTGGTCTACTAAAACTCTCGATTTTGTGTTGATCGGGAACGCAGCCCCCACTAAACTAAACGCCAGACTCCGTTTCTTTTTTTCGATGTCACATATGTTCTTTTGTAATCTCCTCTTATCAATACCACCGCGTCGTTTTCCAAGTATTCGGGTCATGCGCATGTTTCTTGAGGGCTGGGAAATCAAATGCACCGAAAAAGGTTGGCCAATTTTTTGTCCAACAACAAAAAATAAAAAAAAAACTATTTTTTTTTTTTTAGAGGGGAGCAGAAAAAAAAAAGTAAAAAGAGACATTACCTTAATTTGAAAAAAAAAATAAACCCCCGTTTTCTGCAAATTGGCCCCTTTTACGAGTTACCCTCCGTGCGGGTTGGAGAGAAAAAAAAATTCTATTCGACAAGTTGTTTTTTCAGCCACGGAATATTCGAAGAAGGTGTTACTCACCCGCCGTACTTGGCGTTCTTAATAACGAACTTCCCTCTCATTACGATTGTGCCTCCCGCTGAAATCTCGGCTATAAACACGTCGGGTAGAAACATGTTCTGAAAGGGAAGTACGAAATGTTCTCTTAACTGCGCTTAAACAAAAAGGTGAGCGCACGGGGAATTCGGTGCAGAAGCCACTTCTCCTCTTCTAAACACACAGTCACACAAACATTTGTACTTTAAGCTCTAATTATTTTTGCAATTTGAACTGGAAAAACATCCGTGTATATGCCAGTAATTCATATATATGAACTGTATTCTTTATAAACTACCTTGTATATCTTAGAATAATTATATCTTTAACACCACGAGGCATTAAAAAAAGAAACCTAAAAAGGAGGATAATATTTTTTTTACAAGAATTTACGCCTCGGACCAGTAAAAAAAAAAAAAAATAGAAAAAGAAAAAAGAAGACCACTGCAATTTCAGAACTAAAGCTCAAACGCAAAAATGTTGCCTTGAACTGTACAAGGAAAAAATTGTTCCTTCCAAATATTTAGTAAAACAATGTATGCCTTGGGCACATTCAGGACGTCAACTGCGCAAGTCATATAACCCCGAAGAAGGTTGCGCGACAGATGACAAGGCTCCGCTCCGCCACCAATCATGATTTTGGGAACGGGACTATATCGAGACAAAGCACCCTACGCAGAGATTAAGTAAAGTTCATATCCGCTGCTTGGTGCGTTACATAGGTGCTTTTAGGAGAAGCACACCAAAAACTGGTTCTTATAAGTTATACTTGCGTTTTGGTTGCAACCAAATGTGTTTAGAGGGCTATCTCACACACTTGCGGTGTGTTACCATAGCAACACACCGGTTGCTATGGCAACCGATGAGTCGGCTCCAACGAAACCGGTTTTTACCCCGACGCGGCTGTTGCCATGGCAACCTTCGCACTCGGTCGGACTCAACGCAAGTGTGTGAATCGCCCTAAAGGGCCGTTCACACGGTTGCGACCGACTAGGGTACCGACTGAGACGAGAGGCTGACGATCGAATACGCTGCTGCGGAGCCGGTGATAAGCCGTTGCGAGAGGCTTAAAAACCGGTCTTGTCTCAGTTGGTTGTAGCCAAACGCAAGTGTGTAAACGGGCCTTTATGAAGCCTTGTGCACACTTTGTGATCGCTTATGCCCGTGTCCCTCTCGAGCGACAGACAGAAACAAACGACAGCGACAAGCCTCAAACCAGAGTCTTTCGCGATTTGAGAGGCTTTGTAGAATAAAGGAGGCTATGCCCAAACACGAGCATCATGCACGCGAGGGTATCTTTGGCAGGCTCGCAATCGCTCGTGCTTACTTCACGAGCACCGAACGACTAAACGCCTGCCAAAGGTACCATCGCGAGCATGCTGCATGGGTTTGAGGCTTGTCGCTGTCTTTTGTTTCTGTCTGTCGCTCTAGTGGGACACGGGCATTAACGACGAGAGGGACGACAGAACTCGCTGGCGCCATCTATCGGAGAACCCTGGAACACTAGCAATTTACGTATATTTCCTCGACTCTTTTTTGTTCCCCTTTGCGCAGCTTTTTTTTTTCTTTTTTTTTACATTGAGCTTGTGGTATTTGCCCTTTGGGGCTACCACTTAGAAACACAAAGGTTCATTTGGTCCGGATAAAGACGTGTTTATTGACTCAGATGCCAACACGCTTCGCTCTTAGACAAGAAAAGTCTGGGCGCTGGCTCAATTGCCAGTATCACCCGGTCGGTTTCCCGCGCTGCCGCATTAGACAGATTCACGGGAAGTCGGAAGCCCACAAAGAAAAACCGAGCTCCGTAGAGCCGGGGCTTCCGCCGACGAGAGCCCCTGGCCCTCCTTCGGGGCCAGCTTATGTAGCCTCGGAGAATGGACGCGCCCGGGGAGGCCGCTAGCAGTCGCGTCCATTATAACTCTCAAGGGTGTGCCGAAGGCGCATTCACCCAAAATGGGCAAGGGAGAGCCGGCCCCTTCGGGGAATTCGGCCTCGTGGTTCCTTGTATCCGGGAGGCCGACGCCATTGATGACGACGACTCCCACGGCCTGCTTGAAGCTAGGCCTAGATAGGGATAGAGGGAACCCCATGGTTCCCACACTCCCCCCTTCTCAAGGCTAAGGTAGGCTTAAAAAAAAATATAATGGCCTACCGGCTCTCAAAAACAAAATCAAAACAAACAAAAAAAAACGCTAGAGCGAAACGAGCATGCCGCAAAGAAAAACACAAAGAAATAAAAAAAAAACTATCAGCGCGGTACATGCTGAAAACTCTAGCTCACTGATGCAACTGAAGCCCGGATGCAGTCGAACTCTGGCCCACGCTTCTTGGCAGGCTTACCGGCAGCAGCGTTGAAATGTCCGCGTAGTGGCCTGGCTTGGGCAGAAAGGACGGCCCGGTCACTCCACGACGAAATGTTCGAAGAACCAGTGAGAGTACGGCGGCTGGGCGTCTCTCGGGGACGCACCATGTGGCGCGGGCACTGTCACCGGGTTCGTGATGGGATGCGAGCTGCTTGTCGGCATGGGTCCGCAGCTTGGGTCCGCGACTGGATGCCACGTGTTGCTGGCCTGGAGACGAGTCCAGACAGCGGGAGGGTGGCTGCCGCCATCTTGGTCAGCAGCCGAGGAGCCGGATCTTCTTTACAGGCAGGCCGGCGACGCTGTGGCAACGGCGACGATGACGCTCCCTGGCGTCGATGCCACCTCGATGTGGCCCCATGGCTCACGAACCGCCGGCACTGGAATGCAGCCTGCGCTCTGCCCCCTCTCCCATTTCGTTCCCCAAGAAGAAGCTTCGGAACTTCCGAGCAAGATGGAGCCGTCCAACTGAGGACACTCGACCAATCTCTGGGTGCACAAGGCCCCAGAGATAAAAAGAGGCAGAGACAAAGGTGTCTTTTCTGCCGTGAGTCACGTGCATCGCACTGGCTCGGCTCGCGAAGTTATTGTGAAAATAGTTCCACGACTCCGCTTAATGTGAACACGGATGTCCACATACCAAGCTGACTCGCGTCACCCCGGACAATGGATTTGTTGGTGACAGTTCGACGAGGCAAAGTTCTTTGTAGCTGCTTTTGCTAACGATGCCTAATCGCTTCGATTTGCGGGCGCAATGAAATGTCAAATACGCCACCCTGTCCTTTCTTGTGATACTGAAACGATGCAGGGCTGCAATCGGGCAGGCTCGCCAACATTGTTATTTTTCAAACATGTTAGCTTTTACCTTAGGCTAAAACACAAATGCCTGTGGCCAGGTGTAGCACAGCGACCTAACTTCGAAAAGTCTTGGAGCCGCGTGCTGCCCTGGCCAACGCGAACTAAGGAGAGCACCGAATGCACCTCCCAGTCGCGCAGGACAGCCACCTTGAACTGCAATGTTCCTAGAGGCCAAGCGCCGTAGCACGAGTTTATCCGCATCAGCAAGAACAGAAACCGATCCCAAACAAAAAAAAGAAAACTCCGTGCCAATAGCAATACAAGACTATTTACGGCACCGATCGGCAACAGCACGAGTTGCTCGACCCGGCGAGTACGCTGCCCGGCTGCCAAAGCCCGTCTGCAACAATACGAGTTGCTTAGCGACGTTAGAGGCGAGCGTACCGCCCGGCGGACGCACCGCCCGACTCCGCAGAGTCCGCGAAAGTATTTACAACTATTCACATATTTACACCCCGGATCGTTCTGCTGAGCATCAAAAACTCATCGGTGCTACCGTCGATTCCCAACGAACACCACGAGTGCCGTGGTTCACGATCTCGTCCAGTGACCGCAAGGCGGTCACCTTAATCGACACGCAATCACCTCGGGACGCTGTTCAACCTGTTGCACTGTCCGGTAGCACGATTGAACTGCTCCCGGACCCCGCGGCGTTTTCACAATTAACGTCGCTTTTACGGGGTCGCAACTCGTTAGGTGGCCCTCAAAGGTTCCTAACGTTATTGTTGCATGCGACGCTCACTGACTTTTTGGCCGGAGTCGATCGCGGGTAAACGGAACATACTAAATAGTTGCCGAAAACCATGTTCACGCCAGTCCTCTGTCCCTTGATAGCAGGAAGGAAAGACGGAGTAAAAAGGAAATCATTTTGACTCACTCAGTTTTCCTGGAGGGCCTTTGTTCCGGGGGTCGCTTGGTCAACCTGATGGCTACTGGTCCGTTGACGCGGCGACAAGGGGCACCATCGGCGGTCTCCGCACCCTCACTAGGCTGAGCCCGGTGTTGTTCGCAATCACCCGCGCTGCGTATTCTAGCAGTGGGCGATGCAGGCACAGCGCATTTTCTCGCTCCGAGATACGCTTTTTGTTTGTGCGCTGACGGAATGTCCACTCTGGGTGGGCCCCGCGAGCCGTCTCGAACGCAAAGAGCTGCGCTTGCCTCTTTGTTCGAAAACGGGGTTGACCTCGAAAAGCGCAGGTGCGCTCTTCCCAGCGAAGTAGGCTGGCGTCGTCCCGAAAGGGAATGCCTCGGACGTATTCCGGGCGTTAAGTCACCTCTGTTTGGAAGCGAGCTCGGCTGAAAAGACACTGCATTGTGTCCGTGCGTGGCTGACGTGGCCACTAAGCCGTTGAGTGGCAGCGGGTGTCGGGCGTTCGCCTCTCCCTTTGTCCACAAAGTCCAAGGCCGGAAATTGACCTGGTTCGCTATCTTAGCGAAAGGAGATGGATGCTGCTGTCTTTGCAGTTCATGGAAAGCCGCACGTTGGGGCGCCAAATGTGGTATTTGCCCTTTGGGGCTACCACTTAGAAACACAAAGGTTCATTTGGTCCGGATAAAGGCGTGTTTATTGACTCAGATGCCAACACGCTTCGCTCTTAGACAAGAAAAGTCTGGGCGCTGGCTCAATTGCCAGTATCACCCGGTCGGTTTCCCGCGCTGCCGCATTAGACAGATTCACGGGAAGTCGGAAGCCCACAAAGAAAAACCGAGCTCCGTAGAGCCGGGGCTTCCGCCGACGAGAGCCCCTGGCCCTCCTTCGGGGCCAGCTTATGTAGCCTCGGAGAATGGACGCGCCCGGGGAGGCCGCTAGCAGTCGCGTCCATTATAACTCTCAAGGGTGTGCCGAAGGCGCATTCACCCAAAATGGGCAAGGGAGAGCCGGCCCCTTCGGGGAATTCGGCCTCGTGGTTCCTTGTATCCGGGAGGCCGACGCCATTGATGACGACGACTCCCACGGCCTGCTTGAAGCTAGGCCTAGATAGGGATAGAGGGAACCCCATGGTTCCCACAAGCTTGAGAAACAAAAAATGAAAATTTTGCAAACAACAACTTTATTGGTATAGTGCACGTACCCCCCGCGGAGAATACGAGCTGAAACACCCGATCCGTCTTTGTTATGCGGCTCTGGTCCCTGCAAGCTTTATTATCTCTCAATGTGTCAAAAAAAAGTTACAAATGTGCGACGTCAACCTTGCACTCAATCAGAGATGCCAAATTTCGTTAAAAACGTAATTAAATTACGTTACTAATTACTTTTTTTTTACAGCGGAGCTGTTAAGGGCTGGTTTCCCCAGCATCGTGTCCGCAGCAAACAAATGATGACACGAAACTCTGGACAGCTACCGCCATCTATAAGCGACGGTGGTAACCAGACAACTGGCTTGCCGGTTGTCTGGTTGCTGTTGTCGCTCATAGAATGCGCAACCTTTACAGCCTTTCCACTCTAGCTTGCCGACTTGAGGTCGGCCATTACTTCATTCCCACCATAGTACAGCTTCGCTAGTCTTCTTTCTTCACCAGAGTTGAAAGGCTGAAAGTTTTTACTACTGCATCAATGTAATTAAATTACATTACAAATTACTCTAAACTAAAAGTAACGACATTACATTACAACTGCTTTGCAAGAGTAATAAAGTTACTTTGACATTACTTTTCAGTGCCTTTAGGCAGTAATTCGTGCTTATATTATTTACGTAATATATGTACTAGAGCTTAGATCTTTCTGTTTACACCGCATCATGCGCTTTAAAGGGATACAGAATCGAAACTTGAAATATAGAGAAAACATCAAGAAATGAGTTCAATATGATCAGCTAAGCCTGTAATGATTAATCGCACGGTCGTATTTTGAGCAGATGGCTATATTTTTGGTTCTAAATGCCGGGATTTTGGCGAGCGCTTCAAAAACAGCCATCTAAGAGCGCGATGCATCTCGGGAAATCCGGCAGACGTCTTGACGTCATCATGCCTCGGGGGACCAAGCGTACCGTAGTGACGAGTTTTGCCACTTGGAGGCGTCAACGCGTTACAATCTCGCTTTGTCGAAGTACCCGAGGGCTGTAGATATGGCGGAGCCGGCAGAGCGCAGAGCCGCAGAGGTGTCAGAGCCCTCAGAGTTGCCTCAGCTGCCTTGAGTGTGCGATGGCGGGTCAACATGACGAGAGTGGTGGCAGCGGCAGTGGGTACGATGACATTAGCGAAGACGAAGACGTCAACAGTACTGATGGGACGAATCACCGGAGATTCGTCAGGTTCGTCGCTGGTTGCAGACGGCAGCGTGAACCTTGTCGTAAACCTCGCGAATGCGGTCAGTTGTGTTTTTTCTAGGTACTGTCACTGCATATAACCAGATTTCGCCTTATTTACTTCACAACTCGCCCAGATCCAGCTGAGCTGATTGGTGTAGTTGGCATAGGCCTAACCAATGCACGGTCTCGGTTTCTACGCGGTTTCGCGGTGATCGGTAAAATAAAATGTAGCGAAATGCTGTGTATTATTCATAATGTGGCGCAGCGCGCAATAAATATATTCAGGCAAGGAAATGATTCGTCTCCTTCTCCAGAGCTGCGTAAGACGCGAGAGCGATGAAAAGTGTCGCTAGTTCCATCTTCGACCGCGTACCGGCACCGGCGAAGAAAAACGTCGCACTGTCGTTTCTCCGTTCCCGGCAGCAAGGTTTGTATACGTGAACTTCATTTGATGAAAAAGAAACAACACAGGGGTGTCCAACGCAACTTTATTGTTCAGAAACAAACACTAACTAATTCAGATATAATTAACTAGAAAGGTACAGATGCAGTAGAGGAGCTAGACTGTGATAGTACGGCGCAAGGAGTTTGTTTCCCGTGTTCCGATAACAATACCGCAGTGGACACACATTGAAGACAATCGAATCGAACATACTCACTTGTGTGGTGTGTGCTACTGGTGCTATTTTGACCGTAATTATTGGCACGAAATGTCCTTCTGCCGAACAGCACCTGCCGAACAGCACGTACGGCATCGATCTCTTGCGGGGGGAGGGGGGTAGATTGCTGCGAGCCTTGGGCGAGCACGGTCGACGACCATGGGCGTCCGCAGAGGGGTGCAAGGGGGGGCAGTTGCCCCCCCTTGGAATTTCGAGGGGGGTGCAATGGGGGGGGGGGGGGGAGCTGCACCCAAAGCAGTTAAAGGGTACTCCGGCGGTTTTTTAGCTACCCAAACCAACTGCATTTTCTGAATACTATGGATCTACTGTTCTCAACATGCTATTTAGTATCTAGAAATTGAAAATGGCTATTGAAAAAACGGCAAATTTAAAAGGCAAACAAAAAAAAAGTGCAAGGAAGTTTTGATTTTGTCGCGAGACCGGCGAAACTTACTTTCGACGCGTTGTGCCTTTTTTTGCGACACTGCGCTTCCGTAAAAATTTGCACGTGTTCTCGATGGCAAGTATCAAGGCTTACAGATGGTTTTAAAGAACTTCTTCGGCGAATGATGACGAACGAGTAGAAAATGTCTTCATCACGCCGCCACCAGCCTCCGCAACGCTCCAAAAACGCGATTTTTCGACATGCAAGATGGCCGTCCGGTGGCTTCACTCGCGGGAGCGGGAAGCGCGATTTAGCAATTGTCACAGAGATCAGTGGTTTGTAGCCCCAAGTCCAGGGCGCAGCCGCGAAAGCAGGTAGAGAGTAAAGTGGAAATGTGCTGAAAATATATAGCCAACATCGCCAACATTCCCCCCGGGGGGGGGGGGGGGGGGGGGGCGTAAGTGTGCACCCCCCTGGAAAAAGTTCTGCGGACGCCCATGTCGACGACGTCTCCGGTCTCCGGGAGCCCCGGAGTACGAGAACGTGATCTTCGCGTAAAACATCACCTCGCTCCGTCGACCCGCCGCTGCACCGGCTGCACGTCCGCCGAATCTCGCCGGGCTGGGGCGGCCACGCCAAGCCTGACGAGATCCACGAGGAACTTATCGCGCTTGTGTTTCGCCGCAAGGGCAGCCGCGGTGGTCACTGCCATGACCCCGCCGACAACGCCGGAGGTTCCTCGTGCCCAAGAAAGTCTCTTCAACCCGCCTGCCCAAGAACTGACTGTCGCCGAACCGCCCGGGCGATGAAAACATGCGCACGCGTTTGCGCGTCGCACGAGAGCTGAAACCACGGTGGCTCACTTCGTTTTGGCTCTTTCCACCAAGACGCCTCGGCGCCTCGGTATTGCGTTCAGGCCTAGGCAATCTATGCCAGTGAGTAGACATACCGCTGTGGCGCTGCTTTCAGAGGCATGTTGTCGTCACGACACTCCATTGAAGCTTCATAACCAACTACCAGGTGGTTTTTGATTATCGTTTAATTCACTTTAAAATATGTTATCTTGCGTTTTCTAGCGCAATATTTATGTTTCTGTGGTTCTACTGCTACCTGCGTCGTGTTGAAACAAAGAAATGAGCTCCAGAATTTGGTTTCCGTACCCCTTTAAAGTGAACCATAATGAACAGTCGTTCCGCTGGCTCACACGACGGAAGTGTTAGATATGATGAATGGCTTCTTCAGATGTGACTCAAAGACAGTCGACTCACCGGTTTCGCTCTTCATTTCACGGGGAAGGTCTTTAGTTAAAGGTTTTTGGTATGATTGCGTCTTCCTGATTTTGAAGAAGTTATAGTCCGTGTCGGTAACTTTAGTCGGGCCATGGGAGCTCGTTCTTACGAGAAGTCGTCATGTGAAACGTTTCCCTTCCGACTCGGACGCAGTCTAATCCTTTCTTCCAAGATCACTATAGTTGACGCATACCCCCTCATTCCTCTCGAGGAGTATTTTTCCAAGACACCCAAAGAGCCCCGGTTCTTGCGCGTTGTCGTACAAGGGGGCTGTATGTTTCCTGGGCAGAAGCGTGGCTTGTTGGGGAAAGGGATGACGCGAGCTTCCTGCATTGTGCACTTTTCCAACAAACGGGTGAAGGTATGACGGTTTGCTTATTCCCGAATGAAATCTCCGAGGAAAGGCAGAGAGGCATATACTGCGCGCGGCACCAGCTCTGCTCGCTTCCCGTCTTTTCCGACGAAAAGCATCTTTGCTTACCAAGGCCAAGACTACGCGCAAAACGTCCCGGGGCCTTCACGGGGCGTTTGGGATTAACTATTTATTTCGGTCGTTTTGTTGTTCACGGTGGTCGAAGCTTACGGTTTGACCTTTCTCGACGAAATAGCTATACCTGTTTTCACCTCAAGAACCGAAGTAAAACAAGTACGGCTCCTCGCGGAGCATTACTATACTTCGTCTCACCTTAGTATGGACTATTGTTAGCCGCTCGTGCTAAAAGCGCGAGCTAGTCGTTTTGAATGAAGCCGCGGCGGCTGCACGAGCGCTCGTGCAGCAAGTGCTCCAGTCAAGGCAGTCAAGGCTGGCCGCTCGCGCTAGCACAGCCTTCGCGGTTAGTCCATGCTAGGGTGAGACGAAGTATAGTTTCCCCCTTTATGCTGATAATTAAGACATATGTAGGTGAATTTTAGATTAGATATAGGTTATCTTATCAAGACGTACACGTTCCAAACGCCAAAAGCATAGCTTTTTCTTCCGATAAGCATATCTCGTAAGAACTACTTCGCGCCGCGTATGAACAATGCGCAAAACTTGCTTTTTTCTTGAGGTGAAAACGGGTATAGAAGGCTGAGGATCCGCGTGTTCTAGCTGCCCTCTCGGGTTTCAAAATGTGTTGACCTCACTCGTGATGTGCCCTTCGCATCGTAGCCTAGAAGCCATTCCCCCCTAAGCTGACAGTTCGCCGTAAGCTAAGCGCTCATTGCACCAGTCACAGGTCTACATTTCGCCACGTAACCATGCTGAAATAAACGGGTCAGGTGATCAAAGGAAGGTGGTTGATTGGTTCTGGTGAGCTCATAGCTCCAACCGCACTGTCAGCTTATGGGTGAACGAAGTTTTTAGTACCGTCGTGATGACGTGGTGCCATGGATCTATCTTGTCTGGATTTCGTAAGTGACCTTCCGGCGATGTCTTCACACGAAAGCTTTTCTCCATCTTCAAGCTCACATTTGTGCGTCTGGCGGCCGTTCCTCGTACGAGTCTTTGCTTTCAGGTGACCCTCGTTTATTTGCTCTGATGTCTGTTTTCCCACAATGCAAAATAATTTTTTATATATATATTTTTTTTAACTCGCAAACGAACTGGTTTATTCGGAACAAAAGTCATATCGAAAGTCAGGAGTAATTTTCTCCAAATTACTGCCTGGAAGTTATTCATTACATTAATAAATTATCAACTTTGAGAAGTAATTCATTACATTACTTATTACCACAGAAAGTAACTTAATTACTGTAATTTTATTACGGTGACGTCATTACTGCCATCTCTGCACTCCATCCCTTGACCGGGCCACCGCTCTCTCAATAACTGGCAGGTATTCGCCAAAGAAAGAAGGAGCTTTGTTTTGAGTTCACATTGTCCGCCATAGTGCATTTCTTCTTACAGGTA